>CM034359.1:52244006-52284107 GCA_019925275.1 Mytilus edulis | reverse complement strand
TTTTCTTGCATATGATCATTCCGAGATGATAATAAGGCAATATCATCTGCAAAATCCAAGTCTTCCAGTGTTGTAAACATATACCATGTTATTCCTCTTTTCTCGTCACTTGTGGTTTTTCTCATTACCCAATCGATTGCAACTAGGAATAAGATAGGAGAGATGATTCATCCTTGTCTTACCCCGGAGTCTACTGCAAACCATTCTGTCTCTTTGTTGTCTAATAAGACAGAACATTCAAATTTTGTGTATAAGCATTTAATGAGGGTCACTATCTTGTCTGGTACTCCGTATGATCTTAAAATTTTCCAGAGTGTATCTCTATGGACGCTGTCGAAGGCCTTCTTGAAGTCAATAAAGTTGATAAAGAGTGGTGTTTTCCATTCTATTGACTGTTCTACAATGTTTTTCAGTGTAAAGATTTGATGCATCCTATTTGTTCTTGTCTTAGCCTGCTATCTAGTTCTTTATCTATCCTATTGAGGAGTATGCGACAGAAAACCTTACTAGGAATTGATAGTAGGGTGATGCCCCTCCAATTGTCACAATTTCCTAGATCACCTTTTTTTGGAAGCTTCACTATAAGACCTTTTGCCCAGTCTTTTGGGATGATGTTTTTCTCCCAGATAGCATTGAATAGACTGTACAAAACATCTGTTGCAGTTACTATGTCGGCCTTTAAAAGTTCAGCTTGAATCCCATCTATGCTTGCAGCTTTTCCGGTCTTCATGGATTTAATGGCTATTTTTATTTCTTCCTTAGATGGGGAGTTGATATTTATATCAAGTTCACATTGTTGTTGCATGCCTTCAAAAGGTACTGTTGGTTCTGGCCTGTTCAGGACATTTTTGAAATGTTCTACCCATCGTTTGGTCTTTTCATCATGTGTTGTTATCAATTTACCATTTTTGTTTTTAACAGGTGGTACTTGACTGGCTTTTCCACTAAGTTCCTTGGTTATTTTATATACTGTATTTAAATCACCTTTTTTTTTGCTGCCTTTTCTGCTTCTTCGGCACGTGTCTCGATGAAATTTCTTTTATCCTTTCTTGCTGATCTTTTCACCTCTTTATCCTTTTGGTTATATTCTTTCTGCAGCTGTTCTTTTAGTCTAAGTGACTTGGTGTTAAGGGATTTTCCTTTAATCTTTCGTCTCTCATCAATTATTTTCCAGGTGTCTTGTGTTATCCATTGTTTATCGTTCTTTCTACGAAATCCAATTGTTTTCTCAGCGGTCTCTTGGTAGACTTGTTAGATGTTTTCCCACTTATTTTCTAGATCAATTTCTTCCATCTGACTGAGATCTTCTAATGCTTTAAATCTGTTCTTAAGTTCGATGCAAAATTTCTTTTTAACTTCTGCATCATAAAGTTGTTTTGTATATATGATCTTTCTACATGTTCTTTTCATACTTTCTGCCTTCTTCAATTTGAGTCGTACTTTTGCTATTATTAGATGATGGTCACTATTTACATCAGCTCCCCTATTTGATCTTGTATCAAGAAGTGATCTTCTCCATTTGCCGTTTATTATAACATGGTCTATCTGATTTTTGTCACGGTTGTTTGGTGAGTTCCATGTTATTTTGTGTATGCCTTTGTGTTTGAACAAGGTACCTCCAATAACAAGCCCATCTGTAGAGCAAAAGTCAGCTAGTCTTTCTCAATTTTCATTCATGATTCCAAGCCCTTCTCTGCCCATTGATCGTTCATGTTGGCTGTTATCATTACCAACCTTGGCATTCTGATCACCAATTATCAGAAGGACATCATGTTGAGGTGTTTTGACTATCTGTGTTTGTAAAGCTTCATAATAAGCATCTTTCACTTCATCTTCTGTATCATTTGTGGGTGAGTAACATTGGATTATTGTGGTCTTTGCATAGGTGGAATTGAAGCGAGCTTTTATGAGTCTTTCATTTATTGGCTCCCATTCTATTAAGCTTTTAGCACTTTCTTTGTTCATGATCAGCCCAACTCCTTCTTTATGTTGGTCATCAGCTCTTCCAGAGAAGATGATGGTGTGGTCGCTTGAGACAGTTTTCCCAGATCCTGTCCATCTACACTCACTTATTCCCATGATTGCTATATTGTATCTGTCCATCTCTTTAATGACTTGCACCGTTTTTGATACCTGGTACATTGTTCTTACATTCCAGGTACCAACCTTTATGGTTTTCTTTGGATCCATGAGGTTACGATTCCTGCTTAAGGCCTCCCTTTGCGGGCTTTCTCCTTGAGCATTCATATCGTTACTTGTATTTAAGTAACTCGTCGCCTCAAGGTTTCCAGCTGTTATTTGATTTCTTGTGTTGATTTCTGTAATAATAGTCTTTTTACAAGATGAGGTTATTAGCCTCATGCTTAACCCCCACCTAGGAGGACCAGGGGTTTTTCATCTAGGTTCCCGTCCTATAGATCAGTTGCCTACCATGGCTATCGAGTTGTGATCTACCCAGTTTAGTTAGAGTTTACTCTCATAGATGAGTTACCAACCAAGGTTAACGACTCTCATATGGCCAACTATTTACCCATAGCTGGGGCAAGGTTGATGAGCGCTAGGGCATGTCCACACGCCGGTGGGCCTACACACTGCATCTCTGTGGTCCTTGCTACTCCGAGATCCTCTACAATTATGCCTAGGGTACTAGACCCTAGTTACCGTGTGCCGTCGCGTGGAGGCATTGCAGAAGTCTTGAATAGTGCAGAGGCTATGTACTGGCAGAAAGACTAACTCACTCGGCTTTCTTTTTCACCTGCAAGCAGGCTAGCCAGCGGTGATAAAAAGCCTATGGCTCTACCACACTAGACGCATGCACAATCCTGTGTTACAACCACCAGCACACGTGATGTTCAGTAATGGGGGACAAATAACAATAATGTGTGTCAAATATTTTCTATTATGATGTCAACATTTGACGGGAACTTTTGTGATGTCCATGGCCAGTAATGACGGACGAATAGCGATAAGGTGTATTGGCAATCAAACCAAATGCACTTGTTTCTATCCATCTGAAGACCCAGTGTGCCACCATCAACGTATAGACTCCTTATATATATGTGATAGTGGATCTTCCCATAGATAGAAACAAGTGTACACACAAACCACATATCCTTATTTTTATAATTTGTGTACATGAATGCTGAAACATTGGCGAATTTAGGGCATAGACACCCCCTATGGAGCTACATATAAGTTAATGCATAGACTATTTACATGTATCTAAGGACCAAACGATTGCTTGCCTTGGGCAGGCCCCCCTTTTTCAAAACCTTGAAACGCACCTCTAGAAACAGATGTATTGGTTCCGATTATGATAGAACACACAAAACGAATGCGCAAGTTTCATCTTAAAAGATTAATCATTCTTACCAAGTGAGCATATATCGCGAAACAAACCATTTTCTTTGCTCTTTTTGTTGATATTCTGACCTCTTCGTTTCAAAATTCAAATTCAATATCATTTCCAGTTATAAAACAAAAGTCGATTCCGGAAAAGATCGGTTTTCCGTAATGCATTTAAACGATACTAAAACGGAATTACTACAGTTACCAGTTTTCATGTCTTTTAATTTCTAAAATATACACAAACGAAATAAAAAAAAAGAAAACATTAAAGAAAGATAATTGTTTATTAATACATTATTGCTTAATTTAATCTTGAATCTTTTAAATGTTGATATAAGAAGGAATCAAATCTGACTCCTTCCAGATATCATTCAAGGATTACACTGGTATAGTACATGTATCTTACTTGTCATGATATTGATGAAATGTAGTACTATATCTTATATCCTGAAGAAAAAAAACGAGCTAATTCAACAAAACGATGTGTGTGGGGTTTTGAATAAAGTTTAAATAAAATGTTATTCTTATATCCGTAAAATATTGAATAAAATATCAGTAAGACTATTAAAAAATGTGCATGTCAAAATAATTTACAGAAAACATTTAGCTGATGTTTTTCAGATGTTTTATGTAAAACATTTTAATTTTACTTTAACAAACATTTTATGCAAATAGCAAAACTATATTTTCTGTAAAACATTTTTTGCAGAATGTTTTTGGGATATTTGGAAAATATTTACTTTAAATGTTGTAATAATATAAATTACCGATTGAAGAAAATATTATTCATCTATATTAAAAAAATATCTACAGGATATTTTTGAACAATGTTCGAGAACATGAACAAAAGACATTAGCAAATAATATTTCGTTAATGTTATAAAAACATTTTACTTAAATGTTAGAAATAAAACATTTCAAAACAATAAAATAATTTTTTTTTTAATGTTTAAATGATATCTTATTGAAATGTTTTGTGAGAGACGTCCATATGACATTTGAAAAATGTTTTTTAAATGTTGTGTGTTTGCTGGGTTGTTATCAATATCATGGAATTGTATAAGACTGTCATAAAAGTGAGAGGTTTAGCTATCTATATAACCAGGTTTAATCCACCATTTTTTACATTAGAAAATGCCTGTTCCAAGTCAAGAGTGTGACAGTTGTTTTCCATTCGTTTGAAGAGTTGCAGCTTTTGTCATTAAAAAAAGGACTTTCCGATATGAATTTTACTTTGATTTCGGTATTTTTGTTATTTTACTTTTTAAATGTAAAGTTAAAGGACAATTCTAGCATCTAGCCGATTTGTTCCTTTATTCATATAAGGCCGACATTATACAAGAGCTGATAAGGAAGAATGAAAAGAAGCTCACATTATCCTTTAACTTTACATTCCACTAAAACGATGATGTGCTCTCATTAAAATATTCACAGTTTTTGGGACCTTGTTGAACCCATCTTTCCTACCGAACATGTAAACTAGAGGCTCTAAAGAGCCTGTGTCGCTCACCTTGGGCTATGTGAATACTTAACAAAGGACACAGATGGATTCATAACAAAATTGTGTTTTTGTGATGGTGATATGTTTGTAGATTTTACTTTACTGAACATTCTTGCTGCTTGCAATTATCTCTATAATGAACTTTGCCCAGTAGTTACAGTAGATAATGTTAGTGAAAATTTACAAATTTTAAATTGTTAAAAATTGACTATAAAGGGCAATAACTCCTTAAGGGGTCAATTTAGCTTTTTGGTCATGATGACTTATTTAGGTTTTACTTTGCTGTACATTATTACTGTTTATAGTTTATCTCTATCTATAATAATATTCAAGATTATAACCAAAAACAGCGAAATTTTCATAAGATTACCAATTCAGGGGCAGCAACCCAACAATGGGTTGTCTGATTCATCTGAAAATTTCAGGGCAGATAGATCTTGACCTGATAAACCATTTAACCTCATGTCAGATTTGCTCTAAATGCTTTGGTTTTTGAGTTATAAGCTAAAAACTGCATTTTACCCCTATGTTCTATTTTTTAGCCATGGCGGCCATCTTGGTTGGTTGGCCGGGTCACCGGACACAATTTTTAAAATAGGTCATGTTGATTTATTTGTAAATCTTACTTTGCTGAACATTATTGCTGTTAACAGTTTATCTCTATCTATAATAATATTCAAGATAACAAGCGAAAACAGCAAAATTTCCTTAAAATTACCGATTCAGGGGCAGCAACCAAACAACAGGTTGTCTGATTCATCTAAACATTTCAGGGCAGATAGATCTTGACCTGATATATACTTTTACCCCATGTCAGATTTGCTCTAAATGGTTTGGTTTTTGAGTTATAAGCCAAAAACTCCATTTTACCCCTATGTTCTATTTTTAGCTGTGGCGGCCATCTTGATTTGATGACCGCGTCACAGGACACATTTTTTAAACTAGATACCCAAAAGATGATTGTGGCCAAGTTTGGATTAATTTGGCCCAGTAGTTTCAGAGGAGAAGATTTTTTGTAAATGATAACCAAGATTTACCAAAAATGGTTAAAAATTGACAATAAAGGGCAATAACTCCTAAAGGGGTCAACTGACCATTTCGGTCACTTGAATTATTTGTAAATCTTACTTTGCTGAACATTATTGCTGTTTACAGTTTATCTCTATCTATAATAATATTCAAGATAATAACCAAAAACAGTAAAATTTCCTTAAAATTACCATTTTAGGGGCAGCAACCCAACAACGGTTTGTCCGATTCATCTGAAAATTTCAACAAATTCAACAAAACGATGTGTGTGGGTTTTGAATAAAGTTTAAATAAAATGTTATTCTTATATCCGTAAAATATTGAATAAAATATCAGTAAGACTATTAAAAAATGTGCATGTCAAAATAATTTACAGAAAACATTTAGCTGATGTTTTTCAGATGTTTTATGTAAAACATTTTAATTTTACTTTAACAAACATTTTATGCAAATAGCAAAACTATATTTTCTGTAAAACATTTTTTGCAGAATGTTTTTGGGATATTTGGAAAATATTTACTTTAAATGTTGTAATAATATAAATTACCGATTGAAGAAAATATTATTCATCTATATTAAAAAAATATCTACAGGATATTTTTGAACAATGTTCGAGAACATGAACAAAAGACATTAGCAAATAATATTTCGTTAATGTTATAAAAACATTTTACTTAAATGTTAGAAATAAAACATTTCAAAAACAATAAAATAATTTTTTTTTTAATGTTTAAATGATATCTTATTGAAATGTTTTGTGAGAGACGTCCATATGACATTTGAAAAATGTTTTTTAAATGTTGTGTGTTTGCTGGGTTGTTATCAATATCATGGAATTGTATAAGACTGTCATAAAAGTGAGAGGTTTAGCTATCTATATAACCAGGTTTAATCCACCATTTTTTACATTAGAAAATGCCTGTTCCAAGTCAAGAGTGTGACAGTTGTTTTCCATTCGTTTGAAGAGTTGCAGCTTTTGTCATTAAAAAAAAGGACTTTCCGATATGAATTTTACTTTGATTTCGGTATTTTTGTTATTTTACTTTTTAAATGTAAAGTTAAAGGACAATTCTAGCATCTAGCCGATTTGTTCCTTTATTCATATAAGGCCGACATTATACAAGAGCTGATAAGGAAGAATGAAAAGAAGCTCACATTATCCTTTAACTTTACATTCCACTAAAACGATGATGTGCTCTCATTAAAATATTCACAGTTTTTGGGACCTTGTTGAACCCATCTTTCCTACCGAACATGTAAACTAGAGGCTCTAAAGAGCCTGTGTCGCTCACCTTGGGCTATGTGAATACTTAACAAAGGACACAGATGGATTCATAACAAAATTGTGTTTTTGTGATGGTGATATGTTTGTAGATTTTACTTTACTGAACATTCTTGCTGCTTGCAATTATCTCTATAATGAACTTTGCCCAGTAGTTACAGTAGATAATGTTAGTGAAAATTTACAAATTTTAAATTGTTAAAAATTGACTATAAAGGGCAATAACTCCTTAAGGGGTCAATTTAGCTTTTTGGTCATGATGACTTATTTAGGTTTTACTTTGCTGTACATTATTACTGTTTATAGTTTATCTCTATCTATAATAATATTCAAGATTATAACCAAAAACAGCGAAATTTTCATAAGATTACCAATTCAGGGGCAGCAACCCAACAATGGGTTGTCTGATTCATCTGAAAATTTCAGGGCAGATAGATCTTGACCTGATAAACCATTTAACCTCATGTCAGATTTGCTCTAAATGCTTTGGTTTTTGAGTTATAAGCTAAAAACTGCATTTTACCCCTATGTTCTATTTTTTAGCCATGGCGGCCATCTTGGTTGGTTGGCCGGGTCACCGGACACAATTTTTAAAATAGGTCATGTTGATTTATTTGTAAATCTTACTTTGCTGAACATTATTGCTGTTAACAGTTTATCTCTATCTATAATAATATTCAAGATAACAAGCGAAAACAGCAAAATTTCCTTAAAATTACCGATTCAGGGGCAGCAACCAAACAACAGGTTGTCTGATTCATCTAAACATTTCAGGGCAGATAGATCTTGACCTGATATATACTTTTACCCCATGTCAGATTTGCTCTAAATGGTTTGGTTTTTGAGTTATAAGCCAAAAACTCCATTTTACCCCTATGTTCTATTTTTAGCTGTGGCGGCCATCTTGATTTGATGACCGGGTCACAGGACACATTTTTTAAACTAGATACCCAAAAGATGATTGTGGCCAAGTTTGGATTAATTTGGCCCAGTAGTTTCAGAGGAGAAGATTTTTGTAAATGATAACCAAGATTTACCAAAAATGGTTAAAAATTGACAATAAAGGGCAATAACTCCTAAAGGGGTCAACTGACCATTTCGGTCACTTGAATTATTTGTAAATCTTACTTTGCTGAACATTATTGCTGTTTACAGTTTATCTCTATCTATAATAATATTCAAGATAATAACCAAAAACAGTAAAATTTCCTTAAAATTACCATTTTAGGGGCAGCAACCCAACAACGGTTTGTCCGATTCATCTGAAAATTTCAGGAGAGATAGATCTTGACCTGTTAAACAATTTTATATTGTCAGATTTGCTCTAAATGCTTTGGTTTTAGAGTTATAAGCCAAATCTACATTTTACCACTCTGTTCCATTTTTAGCCATGGCGGCCATCTTGGTTGGTTGGCAGGGTCACGCCACACATTTTTTAAACTAGATACCCTAATGATGATTGTGGACAAGTTTGGATTAATTTGGCCCAGTAGTTTCAGGGGAGAAGACTTTTGTAAAAGATTACTAAGATTTACGAAAAATGGTTAAAAATTGACTATAAAGGGCAATAACTCCTAAAGGGGTCAACTGACCATTTCGGACATGGGTGACTTATTTATAAATCTTACTTTGCTGAACATTATTGCTGTTTACAGTTTATCTCTATCTATAATAATATTCAAGATAATAACCAAAAACAGTCAAATTTTCTCAAAATTACCATTTTAGGGGCAGCAACCCAACAACGGGTTGTCTGATTCATCTGAAAATTTCAGGGCAGATAAATCTGGACCTGATAAACAATTTTACTCTGTCAGATTTGTCCTAATTGCTTTGGTTTTCGAGTTATAAGCCAAAAACTGCATTTTACCCCTATGTTCTATTTTTAGCCATGGCGGCCGTCTTGGTTTGTTCGCCGGGTTACCGGACACATTTTTTAAACTAGATACCCCAATGATGATTGTGGCCAAGTTTGGTTTAATTTGGCCCAGTAGTTTCAGAGGAGAAGATTTTTGTAAAAGTTAAGGACGACGGACGACGGACGAAAAGTGATGGGAAAAGCTCACTTGGCCCTTTGGGCCAGGTGAGCTAAAAAGGATATAACAGATACAGTTAAGTCTGCCTTATGTCTTAACTAGACATTGGCAAAGAGTGTCGGTTGAAAAACAA
The DNA here is from genome assembly GCA_019925275.1 of Mytilus edulis. Taxonomy (NCBI): domain Eukaryota; kingdom Metazoa; phylum Mollusca; class Bivalvia; order Mytilida; family Mytilidae; genus Mytilus; species Mytilus edulis. The sequence goes on along the minus strand of CM034359.1, from coordinate 52,274,778 downwards.
AGTTTACGACAAAGGAGATCATTTAAGCTTCCAAATTGTGAACTTTCCATTTATATGTAGCAACAATCCAGCATCGCCTGCATCTGGTTAATAAATATCATAGTTGATATGATATTCCAGCACTTGATTTCTTGGAAAGACGGTTGCTTCTTACATAACAAAACATGACATATAAATTGATGTCAACCCGACGAACTTTACATCGTGTTTGCTTTTTAATAAGCTCATAGTTGTTAACAAATCTGAAGAATGATAGTTATTTGAGTAAGAAGAATACAGTTACTATGATAGCTTTATTGAATCTCAGCACCTGAGACCACTCCTAGATTTTGGTGGGGTTTGTGTTGCTTGTCTTTAGTTTTCTATGTTGTGTCTTCTGTACTGTTATGTGTCTGTTTGTCTTCTTTCATTTTTAGCCATGGCGTTGTCAGTTTATTTTCAATCTGTGAGTTTGACTGTCCCTCTGGTATCTTTCTTCCTTCTTTTATTTGATGTTGAATAGTCAATCGTTGTCATTTTCACATAGTTTTAGTTTGTGTAATATATCGATAAAAATAAATGAAAACGACACGTTATTAATTTCAGGAGTCCGATGCGGTAATTTGTATATTGATTTAGATTATAAATCTCTATAAAAAGTAACATTTCGTTGCAGACTTTCGTTGTAAATTTTCCAAAGAAAATATTTCTGTAAAATAGCTCTGGTCAGAGAGGTGCGTTTTCCAACTTTAAATTTGGTGTAGATCCGCTTAGGATTGAAACTAGGATATATGAAAGTATTCTTGTAAAGAACAGGATGTGATGTTTTCATCGATTTATTGAAAATTTAGTGCAATGTTTTTTTATCCAAAAGAGACCAAAAGTGCATCGTTATCTCAAAACTTTTTGAAAAATGATAACAACTTTGAAGAAAAATAAACTGCAATTTTCAGTATTTTTTATGAAATCAGGTCCCTGTCCAGAAATATAGTTTGTCAATTAGTCTCTAAGAATCACTAAGTATTTCGTTCTGTTCTTTATTGTTACTTTTTGTGGTAACTTTAGGACAATACCAATATAGCTAACTGTATAACATATTTTTATGCACCAATATTTTAAACCATTGGGGAAAATCGAATCTTGTTGACTTTCCAGACAAAATTAAATTTTTTCAATGTATGCAAAAAGAACGACTTTAGACTTGTTAAATAGTGTACTTTAACCTATAAGGGTTTTTCTTTTACAAATTGTGACATGGATGGAGAGTTGCACTCATATCACATCTTCTTGTACCTATTCCAAAATTACAAAATATTATTCATTCCCATCAAATATCCAGCAGTATGATTGTAACGATAAAGTGTTGAATTTAATGAGTTTACGTGTATATAGTTATTCAAAAACTGGAGTCAAATTTAGGAATTGAAAAGGATGTGGTGTTGCTCATTTCCTTGATCTTTGCAGGTAAATTGTAGTCCAGTGATCGTCGTTCGATACTGTCTGTGAGAATAGTTTTCATTGAATGTTATGAAATTGGATGACTGGTTTCTCTCTAAAAATTATCTTCCTTTTGTAGCGTACTATCCGGTCTGATTTTAAGCTCACCTGGCCCAAAGGGCCAAGTGAGCTTTTCCCATCACTTTGCCTCCGCGTCCGTCATCCGTCGTCTGTCGTCCGTCGTCGTTAACTTTTACAAAAATCTTCTCCTCTGAAACTACTGGGTCACAATCATCATTGATGTATCTAGTTTAAAAAATGTGTCCGGTGACCCAGCCAACCAACCAAGATGGCCGCCATGGCTAAAAATAGAACATATGGTTAAAATGCAGTTTTTGGCCTATAACTCAAAAACCAAAGCATTAAGAGCAAATCTGACATGGGGGTAAAATTGTTCATCAGGTCAAAATCTATCTGCTTTGAAATTTTCAGATGAATCGGTAAACCCGTTTTCCATTTATAGTCAATTTTTAACCATTTTTCTTAAATCTTACTTTTCTTTTACAAAAATCTTCTCCTCTGATCTACTGGACCAAATTAATCCAAACTTGGCCACAATCATCTGCGGGGTATCTAGTTTAAAAAATGTGTCCGATGACCAGGCCATTAAATCAAGATGGCCGCCACGGCTAAAACTAGAACAAAGGGGTAAAATGCAGTTTTTGACTTATAACCCAAAAACCAAAGCATTTAAAGCAAATCTGACAGGGTACAATTGTTTATCAGGTCAAGATCTATCTGCCCCAAAATTTCAGATGAATCGGACAACCCGTTATTGGGTTGCTGCCCCTGAATCGGTAATTTTAAGGAAATTTTGCTGTTTTCGTTTATTATTTTGAATATTATTATAGATAGAGATAAACTGTAAACAGCAATAATGTTCAGCAAAGTAAAATTTACAAATAAGTCAACATGACCGAAATGGTCAATTGACCCTAAAAAGTTATTGTCCTTTATAGTCAAGTTTTAACAATTTTCTTAAAATTTGTAAATTTTTATTAACATTTTCCATTGAAACTACTGGGCCAAATTCATTATAGGTAGAGATAATTGTAAGCAGCAAGACTATTTAGTAAAGAAAGATGTACAAACACATCAACATCACCAAAACACAATTTTGTCATGAATCCATCTGCATCCTTTGTTTAATATTTACATAAACCAAGGTGAGCGACACAGGCTCTTTAGAGCCTCTAGTTTTTATGTTAATTTTATTATTAAACGGTGGTCTTTATTTGTTTACATCTACTTGCTTTTTTCTCAATCGATTTATGAATTTCGAACATTGGTATACTACTGATGCTTTTATTTTGATCTTGGCTTATACATTTCTCATTGGTAATCATATTGTTGCGTAAAATATGAGACAGGGCTGAACATGTTTCTGATACTCAAGCCCAATTCGTTGTGTATACATGCTAGACAAAAAAAGTATATTTATCAATCGATATATGAATCCAGAATGTTTGTGTGAATAAACCTTTCGAATGTTTAACTTTTTTTTATGTATAGGAATAATTTGCATATACATTAAAAAATATAATCAGGAGGATTCAACACATGTGTTGCCTTGTTTCTCATATTTGTCTGGACATTCGCAGATATAAGCTGGGTTTCCCGTATGATTCGGTAAGCACAAGTGAGTGCAGCCACCGTTGTTGCTACCACAGGGATTTGTACCTGAAAATTGAATAAAAAATATGTGTATACACTTGTCTCATATTATTATATTTATCGAACAAATTTCAGCAAATTTGGCTTCATTGTTTCCTTTGCATACTATTTTTTCAATTTCTACAAATGAACTTAGAAATTAAGAGTAAACTTGGGATTTGAATGAAATTTTCTACAAATATCCTATAATTTTTCGGGAAAAAATTTATACAGAAACATTGAAGTCATTGAATATATTTGTGTCCATGTAACCGGTTTTTTTTAAAGTTTGTATGACATTAGTAATTAAACATACATCCCATCATAATGAATCATATTTATTTTTTACTTTCTAAATAAACTCATCATAGATACCAGGACTAAATTTTATATATACGCCATACGCGCGTTTCGCCTACAAAAGACTCATCAGTGACGCTCGAATCCAAAAAAGTTAAAAAGAAAAAAAAAAAAAAAGAAGCCAAATAAAGTAGGAAGTTGAAGAGCATTGAGATCCAGAATTCCTAAAAGTGTTGCCAAATACAGCTAAGGTAATCTATGCTGGAGGTAGAAAAGCCTTAGTATTTAAAAAAAATCAAAATTTGTAAACAGTTAAGTTAATTTATAAATATAACAATATCAATGATAATTCATGTCAGCACAGAAAAATCTTTCAAGAAATTAGATTACAAGTAATGTCATGACCTCAATTTATGAGTTAATCGTTGTCATTTGTTCTAAAAAAAATTTACATCTTCTGAATTTTGTTTTACTTTATATTATATTTTGCTTACTATAAGTTAGATTTGTTTAGCTCATAATTTTATTAACTGTACTTAATACAAATGATATCTTCAAAAATGTATAGCTTTTTAGTTTTTGTTTTATTTATTTTTTCAGTAGTCAGGATTTTAACACAACCTTTCAACACCACCTGAATAAGGTGTTTCGCTGTGTCAAGAATGTAAAAACAAAATACTATTGTTTTACTAAGTTTATAAACAGCTACGCAACGAGAGCATGATACGCTCTTCGCCTTGTGTGTGAAGTTTTATGCAATAATCATGAATAGTCCTGAAATACAGTGCGACATGTGAAAACCCCCCTATTTTCATAACAAAAACTCAAGAACTCTAAAATAAATTTTGAATCATCACCAAAAAATATACAGATCTTTAGATTAATATAACTAAGAAGTGTGTAAAGTTTAAAGCAATAAACATAAACCGTTTCTGAGATACGGCGCGACATGTGAAACCCCCTCCCCCGTGTTTAAAAAGAACTCATTAACTATAAAATAAAATTTTGAATCATCACCAAAAAGTATACAGATCTTTAGATAAATATAACCAATAAGGGTGTAAAGTTTTAAGCAATAATCAAGAATCGCTTTTTGAGATACGGGGCGACATATGAAAAAATCACAACCCTGTCCCGTAACTCAAAAAGTTTAAATCCTATTTCCACCATAAAGTTTACAGGTCGTTTGACTATTATAAGAAACAACTCGATAAGTGCTTCTCAAGTTACGGTGCGACATGTGGACGCGGAAAAGACAGACGGACAGACAGAAAACCAGACAGACGACAGACGGACCAACGCCGGACATTTGTATACCATAATACGTCCCGTCAAAATTTTGGCGGCCGTATAAAAACAAAACTAAAATATAAATCATATGAACATTTTTTTTTATCTCTGATTCTCTCTTTTTCTCTCTCACTCCCTCTCCTTTTTCACTATTTTAGTTACTTACCTGATACCTGTGCGAACGGATGATATATCCTGTAATCCCACAAAATGTTATCAAGGTCTTGCTGTGTTGTCGCTCCTGTTGAAGGATTGTAGCGCATGAATGTATCCAAGTCATACTTTGAACCAAGGTAATATAAGTTACCCTGCGAAATTGAACAATGACATATAATTTATTCAATGATTTAAAGCTTCTTTTTTCTTAAATAAAACTTTTCGATGTTGACATCTTTATTCGGATAGATACCATTGTCATAAAATCATTCAATTACATAATAACTATTTTTTGTGTGTTTGAGGACATTTGTTCGTCTTACAAATTTCCCCAGAGGACATTGCGAATGGTATGGATAGGGTTAACAGAATAGAGAATAATGGTTCAAAAGTGCAGAATAAGGAGGAAGCAAAATATAGAATAGAGAACAATAAGGCTAGAATACAACATAGTATAGAAAAGTATAGTGTTTTTCTATGTTGTGATGTTATGCTATTGTTTCAGAAAAAGGGAGAAGGTTTGGATCCATTAAAACGTTTAATCCCGCTGCAAATGATTGCACGATGTCCTAAGTCAGGAATCTGATGTACAATAGTTGTCGTTTGTTTATGTAATTTATACGTGTTTCTCGTTTCTTGTTGTTTTTTTTAAATTTTATATAGATTAGACCGTTGGTTTGGGGCCCTTTATAGCTTGTTGTTCGGTGTGATCCAAGGCTCCGTGTTGAAGACCGTATATTGACCTATAAAGGTTTACTTCTTTTTTTTTCTTTTATTTGGATGGAGAGTTGTCTCATTGGCACGCACACCACATCTTCCTATATCTATTATAGACAACGGTCTAATAAAAATAATGAATACAGAAATTAACCACCCTCATAAGGTTCTTTACACTTAAATTTGATGTTCGGTCAGAATTAGAATCATAAGTTTTTGTAACGTTAAGGGAGCAACCATTTAACTTTGACATTTTGTTTTGTGTGAGTCAGAGATCAAACTTGTTCGTTCAGTGATGGTTCACTTGTTTTTTGTAAATATGTCTTTTTATTTAGTTAAGCCATTCCAGTTAATATTTTATAGTGTGTCTTTCTATGTTGTAATGCTAAACTATAGTTTCCGGATGGGTGCAGGTTGTTGCATATTAAAACGTTTTAGCCCACTGATTTTGTTTGTACCTGTCCTAAGTCAGGAACCTGATTTCCAGTGTTTGTCGTTTGTTGATGTGGGTCATAAGTGTTTCTCGCTTTTATATATATAAGACCGAAGGTTTTTCTGTTTGAATACACTAGTCATTTTGACAGTCCTTTTAGCTTGTTGTTCGGTGTGAGCCAAAGCTCGGTGTTAAAGACCGTGTTTTACATTATGGTTTACTTTTACAAATTGTGACTTCGATGGAAAGATGTCTCGATGGCACTCGATCTTGTCTTATCTTCTTACATCTGTATTGACTATTATTCAAAATACTTGCCTGATAGCATGTGAGAAATTTACTTTTGTATACATTTGTCAATTCTTTTCTGTTATCGGTACCATCGGATTTCATCGAGCTAATTCTAGAATGCATTTTTTCTATGTAGTATATTCGATCAGTTTTGAAATCTTAAAGTAGATAAACGATATGATATATAAGTTTAAACTATTACTTGGCAGATTCCTGGTTGATAAAGATTTTAATGTATTACCTATGTTAGAAGTTTGCACGACTGTTAGACTGTTAACAGACATTAAGGTGAAAGTGTGCGTCAGTAACTGGAATATTTCGATTAACATTTAGAGTCGTTTACGAGATTATTCAATATCGAAAGAACTAGTAATTTTATCGTATGTTTGTAAAAATTTATAATTTTGCTGAATATTAAAGAAATCTTTATGTTAAAAAATCATAACATAACTAATAGGAAGGCTGAAGATAAATAAATTAATAAAACCATTGATTTACTTTTCAAGGGGAAAAGCTTTGTCCAATTTATACATAGTCACATCGGTTTTTCAACAGTTACGTTTAATGGCATAGCGAAAATCTTAAACGGTAAATTTAATATCAAAAGACCATATTTTAGATACAATTCCTCATGAAACAGTCTGATTTTTTAGCATGTTTCAACTGTTAAAATCACCCCTAACTTTATTGCGTATCATGTAAATACAAAATGCAATGTGATAAGCAATTCAAAATAACGCTCATGCATATTAAATCATATAATCTTAAAGTTTTTCTTACGCAAGATTCAAACACAAAATTCTATAACTTACCAATGGCCATATCGGAGCCTAAATCTGTTCCTATGAAGAAAATATCGCTATAAATAACCTTCCTGTCCCTGCCGTTCATTCCTATTCTCTCTATTCCATTGGATGAAGTAAAATAAATATATCTGAAAGCAATATATTTTGATCAAACACAGTATCGGTGCATAACAATTAAGTATAAAAGGTACAAAAGAGGCAAGGCACTCAATGGATAATATCAGTGACAGTTATTCAGCCAAGTTAATAACAAACTGCGGATATTGTTGTTGAATTTGAGATACTTCATTTTATACGATATAATTACGATTCGTAAATTAAATCTGTTTTTTTTTCATAATGAAATATTTGATGTTCATTGTATTACTACAATGCCATTTATCATCCGTTTTACTAAGTTTTTGTCTTTATTCACTATGTGGTCCATAATATTTCCATTACCAGAAATATTCCTTTTCTATACATTTAGAACGTTTTATAGGCTAATTGGTTCCATGCATCTTTGAGCTCATAAAGTAATTATGATTCCGCTTGACATTTTTTAAACATCTGTCTTTTAAAAGTGTTATGCACATAATCTAATTCTGTCTAAAAAAAATATATATGAATTTTATCATTTAAAAATCGAAGCAGTCATCAGAAGTTATCCCCTTTGAATATCAATCCCTTAGATAAAAGTGTACTGATTGAGATGTTATGCCCAACAATTGACATCAAATAACGTCGTCACCTGAAACGAACCGCTTTGGCAGAAAGATAATTATTTGAGTCAATTATGCGAATATCACGTTACATATGGCTGAACACTTTTTTAATAAATAAGTATAAACATCCTATTGAATGAAAATGAACAACAGAAAATACTTTCCATCGCAGAAAAAAACAATGGAAAGTTTGAGCAATAAATAAACGTCACATGTGTAATTTGATAAAAATGATTGTATACAACAAACTATGATATACATACTTTTTATACGGATCCAGTATCGGTTTTGTCTTTCTGACTCGATTTAAAACAGCCAGGGTCTTGATCATTGTTCCATCAAGATTTGATACATACAAAGTATCATTCTTCTCAACGTCTATCCAGTAAATTTTGTCCTGTACCCAGTCTACAGCATATTGAGAAAAGTCGATAGATTTAGTAGTGATGATACTTTCTTTAGGTGATACACTTCCATCATCTCCAAGTTTTACTCTGCAATAAAATAGATCTTTTATCAAAGAAAAACATGGATAAATGCAAAACAACGAAAAATCGAACGTACACGATAAGTTACTATGACATTTCTTGTCCATTCGTTTTTAAGTGTTTTATCATTTGATTTTGCCATGTGATTGTGGACTTTCCGATTGGATTTTCCTCTGAGTTCAGTATTTTTGTGATTTTACTTTTTACCGTGGATTCATTTATTTTCATGGGTAGAAATTTTCGTGGATTGAGGAATGCTTGCATGTATGTGGATATTTAATTTCGTGGATTCGGCATTCTAGCCTTTGGAAAATTTGTAATTCGTTGAATATTTTTAAAAATTCGTGGTTCCCTTGTACCCATGAAATCCACGAAAATTGTTCCAACTAACATAAATGAATTCACAGTATATTGTTTGGTACTGACTCCTTATGAAAAGAGGTATTATAAAATCCATAGATAATAAACTATATAAGTAATTTATCGCAAACAGAACTTTTCCTGCTAAGTTATGTATAAAATTAAACCTTAAAATTTGATAAAAGAGGGACGAAAGATACCAAAGGGACAGTTAAACTCATAAATCTAAAACAAACTGACAACGCCATGGCTAAAAATGAAAAAGACAAACAGAAAAACAATAGTACACATGACACAACATAGAAAACTAAAGAATAAACAACACGAACCCCACCAAAAACTAGGGGTGATCTCAGGTGCTCCGGAAGGGTAAGTAGATCCTGCTCCACATGTGGCACCCGTTGATAACATTGCACTTGTCAGTGAGTTGTATCAAGTTCCGTTATATTGGGTGAGCAGACCAAAAGAGACATATTATGAATTTATTATTCGTGGATACAGCTTACCACGAATTAAAATTTTACTATAGATTGAATGCAGCATTTAGCAAAACCACGAAATCACATATCCACGAAAGGCATTCTACAAAAAATGGTACCTTTGAAAATAAATGGACCCCCTGTGTTTAACGCGACAATAATTGTCATACATCAGCAGAAATGAATGGAGAACAATGTCTTTTATTTTGACCATGGTGTAACAATATTATTATTTAGGTGAAAAATAATAAAATGATCCAATATCCTTTATTCTTTTAATCGATTATTACGATTAAAACTATCATGTTTGTATACTTATAATAACCAACATCTTGGTGATTATCAATACTCCATAAATTAATTAGTTTGTTCATTAGGCGAGTGGTTAAAACACATATACATTCACCTAATCAAGTTTTCAGTTAAATTAGCTCATTTGGAATCAACTAGAAATAGAATAAATTGACAAGGAAGTTTTATGATGCCTTTCATTATTTATTGTTAAGTTTTCTGATTCGAAGACATTATTCATTGCAAAAAAAAAATTACGTCAAAGTATGTAGGTATACGCCAACTATAATTTATGACGAGTATTGAGTTTAGGATATACATAACAGGATTGCATCACATGTGTTTATTTTAACGGTTCTGAAAACTTAGGAAACCATCACCTATATAACTCTCCAGCTGGCATTTCAGAATAGTATATGAATTGTTTTTCCCAGTGATAATCGACCGAAACAGGAAGGCCAGAAGAAGGTGATACATTAACAATCTTCTTCGTATTCCAAAGAGGTTCCTCTTTGATGCTGACACCATCTCGAGCTATTAACAAAGATGGTTTATCTATAAATAAAAACAAAAATATCAATTTTATGGCAAGCATAGAGTGCAATGTAAGCAAGAGACGTTTCTTTTTCGCTTCTATTTAATTTCCTTTGTATTTGTGTAAAGAAGAATAGTAAATTTAATTTGTATGAGAATTAAGTGTTAACGAGTTTGCAATACAATATTTCCATAAATGCAAAATCAAAATCTTTAAAATTTGCAATTTATTCATATTTGAAGAGTTTTATTACATCAAAAATTATTTTCAAATCAATCCATGAACATAACAGTTCATACATTGCGCGCTATTATATAGTTATCTTCGTACTGAACGAATAAATTGAGACATTGGTTGCCAATAACAATCGACCGAAATGCATTGTGTAGTAACTTTATGAGCTATACTGACAAAAGCAAGTCTAATTCATAAAACTATCGAATTCACAGGAAATTTCAAAAAGGAAATGTAAGCTTTAGAATTTGCCTTATCAAAAGGATAATTCGAAAGCTTACATACATTAAACAAATAAGAAAACAACGTTGATATTCCTTACTCTACCTATAATGCTTGTTTGTATTGTTCACACATCGTTGTAAATATGATGGAACTAGATGCGACTGTCATACATGTGAGAGGTTTAGCTAGCTATATAACCAGGTTTAATCCATCATTTTCAACATCAGAAAATTTCTGTATAAGTCAGGAATATGACAGTTGTTATCCATTAGTTTGATGTGTTTAAACTTTTTATTTTGCCATTTGGTTAGGGACTTTCCTTTTCTGAATTTTCCTCGGAGTTCAGTACTTTTATGATTTAACTTTTTAGTACAGGCATTTTTTATTTGTAAAAAATGGTTAATTAAATCTGGTTTAATGGCTAGGTCAACCTGTCGCATGTATGAAAGATACCAGAGAGACGCTCAAACTGATACAGTTACATTAAATTAAATTTTATTGACAACAATGTGCGAGCATAAAAACTTTACCTGAGAATTTGATCGTACCCATCAATAAAAGTATAATAAGAATATTTAATACCAGAGTCAATAGTGTTACATTTACCATTAACATTACTACAAAATATATGTTTTTCTCTCACTTATTTAAGTTACAATTTTACATGTATTTTTATATTATAGAATAAGAGCTAAAAAGAAGTTTCGAAAAATATTTTCAGACGGTGGTTTGTGGTAGCTAGTTTACCTCGAATTTAGGTGAGTTCGAATCCCGTTCGGGTCAAATCAAAGACTGAAAATTCAGGTATTATTGAAGGATATGTCTCCATATGTGAGGTCACTTTTCCAACTAGCTCGTTAAAAATCCAGCTATGTGTTAAGGTATTGTTCGCAGTAGTGTTTATATATTCATATCACTTTAGCATGTCTTTGTCCTAAATATATATTTAATTTGCAAATGGACGTTAAGCAGCCATCAATTTATCCACCCCTCTGTACAATCGTACTTTGACCTATAATGTTTTACTTTTACAAATTGGGACTTGGATGGAAAGTTGTATAATTGGCACTCATACCACATTTTTTAATACCTATTATAATGAGACTTTACTAGGTCGAAAGTTCCATGCATTGACGACGTGATAGCCAAGTGATGCATTTACTAAGATATTAAAATCGTTTGGAAGTTACATATTTAATTACAGACATCCTGGATAATCGACAAAATTTAATTTTCACGGGCACAACAAAAGTTCTAGGAAACACGTTGGTGGCTCCTCATGTAAATAGATAGCAACGTCCCGGTATATGGTTAGCAACACCGGGCTATGGGGTTTTAACGACGTGTCATTAGCCTTTCAAATTAAGAGAAATATGCTATGAGTTAAGCCATATTTTAAGTTTGATCTCATGTTGTGCTGTAACACCACTGTCCCAAGTTAGTGGAGGGTTGAGCGCTCACACACATCTTAAACCAAGCAACCTTATTCATATGCATGTCCCAATTTCATTGGTTGTGTATTTCTGATTGTTTCCTTTATATGTGATACAGTTGCAACTAAGTGTTTTCAAATTCATCAATTATTTTTAAACGCATCTTTGATTAGTTTGTCAATAAATTGTGATTTATAAAAAGAAATGTGTTTTAAAAAGGACACCATAAGCTCTCGCACGAATATATACGAATACTGTCAATAATGTGCCCCCCTCCCCTCAATAATATCAACAGCGGAAACGTATGTTTTAAGAAAAATTACATCTATAATGTAATTACCTCATATTACATTTGCATTAGGATTATTTTCCTTATTCATTCTAGAAGACTGCTTCGTTTGAGTTGTAGCTAATATTTCTGCAATCCGATTTTATGAGAGACCATTCAAATAAGCAAGAACACTTCTATTGGAAATAATGATGTGGTTATGTAATAAACAGATTTAAAACTTCAAGCAAAATGACCGAACCATCAGAAGCACTTGATTTATTCATAACATCAAACAATACCTGAATTCATTTATATTTGGAAAAGCTTTATTTCAATAATAAATAGCTTGTTTTGTAGTAACCAAACAGAAAGATAAATCTAAGAACATTTACAAGACGACAAGATAAATCGAAATTTATAAGTTATGTACATAGTTTTGGAAGCCAATACATTAAAGATATTCAGAGAAGGCATGAGCTGAGATGTGATCATTACGTAATTATTAACTATTAAACCCTCTTTGAAGCGCGCGGCTTTGGTTGAAGAAGATTGTTCAAATTATAACTTTTAGTGAGGCATTTACCTATAACCACCAGCTAGTTTGCTGCTATGATGACCATACAAAAACAAAACGCTTAGTCTTTAGTTTTCTAAGTTGTTTCGTGTGTGCTTGTATTTGTCTGCTGTTTGTCCCTTTCTCTTATAAGCGTTGTCAGTTTATTTCATATCTATGAGTTTGAATGTTCCTCTAGTATCGTAAGCTCCTCTTTTGCAAGTACTCGAATTGTATACACCGGCTCGTGCTTTAACCCATTTCAGTGTCATCAATTGCGTTCGGAAAGAGTCCTGAGACACTATGACTTATCTACAGTTTGACGTTCTCGTTTTTCTATTTGATTAAAACTAATCCTAACATTTTGTGTTTACAAAAGAATACCCTTTTGTTTGTCACAGGCTTACGAAATGTTAGATATTCTATATAATACAGAAGGCATAAGATTTAAGCGTAGAGATGAAAGACTAATATTTGAAAAGATTTGGTGTATTATGTCTGCTGATTATTTCTAGCAAACATTAACCTACTTTAGGAAGAAAAGAAAAATGTTTTATAGCCATCTAAAAATACTTTTTACCGTTGAAAGTTTTGTAAATATTGTAATGTATAATGTTATATAACTCACCCAATGAAATCAAATTGGTCAGTAACGTTTTCAATAAAAGATTGAAGATAGCCATTTAACAATTCGGTGATGTTCACTTGAGAACTCACACATATATGATGAGATGATTTTAAAATAAGTCTACTTGAACAGACATATGTCCCTTCATGTACTAAAGTAGATACTATTAGTTATCTTGGTGTAATCAGGGGTGTACAGAATTTTACACCGTTGTTGAAAATTCATACACCCTGAGGCGCAGCCGAATGGGTGTATGAATTTTCAACAACGGTGTAAAATTCCGTACACCCCTGATTACACCAAGATAACGAATTTATTTCTTATGAGTTATAAAAAAAAAAAAAAAAAAAAAATTTTAAAATTTAAAAAAAAAATATTTTTAAATTTTTTTTTTTAGCATTTTCTTCTTATTATTTTTTTCTAAATTTTAATTTTTTTCTTTATTTTGGCAAAATTTAATTTTTTTATTTTTTGGGGCATAATTTCATTTTTTTTTCCTAAATTTTGGCAACATTTTATTTATCCCCGGGTGAACAAGGGTGGGGTGTTATTTACACCAGGGTAGTCAACCAATCAGATTGCAGTATTTTTGCTCCATAAGAAATAATTACTTTTAAGTACTTAAATAGCAGATGATATATTTAATAGTCGGACGTTTTATGTAAGTATCTTGTAGATAATTAATAGATACCACTGCAGTTTCAAAATGGGCAATTGGGTAGTAGAATTATCTTTTACCACAAAAGTTATCTATTCTTCTTGAAAAGTTAACCATTTTATAATTTAATCTTTGACTTTTATATCTAGGTAAAACATACTTTAACTCATTTGAAGAAGGGGCGATAAGGCCCTTATATGACTCAATAATTACTGAAAATTAAAAGTTATCATACATATTCTTAAATTACTGAAAAGTTGACTAAGGTACAAGGTATTCAGAAAAACAAAACAAATTTGACATTGTTCAAGTAACCATTGCAACAAATCATGACTAAATTTGCATATTTAATTTTTTTCTATTATTTTCCTTGTTTTTCGTCAAATTTTAAGTATATTTTACATTGAAAAAGTATGTAAGCACCCAAGAAACAACTTTATATTTAGTGAGATTATGTCAATGGTAATAATAAAGCTCCTGTTTAATTATTTTGTCGTTTCTTAGCTGTGCACGATGTTTCAACTACGAAAATAAAGATATAAAACTGCAGAAATTCTATATTTTTCATCGGTTTTATGAAAACAGTACATATAATGACGTAATTGTGACGTCATTAGATGAAAATCTTAATATATTTTCATTATATTTCTTGACCCTATGCATTTCTAAACATTATGGGCTAAATTAAAAAAAAACAACCTTAATGCCCCTACTCCTTTAATGTTTAATTTTGTATAACTTGCAAAAGTTTCCACTTTGTATTACATGTTTGTTTTAAATCTTAAACTGTTTTTTATGTTATCTATATATTTTTATATTCTGTCAAACGCTCTTTAGAGCTAGTGCTGTATATTTGACTAATGCCGAATCAAAATAATTTCTTCTTATCTTATCTTATCTTATCTTATTTTATCTTATCTTATCTTATCTTATCTTATCTTATCTTATCTTGTATGCAATGTTTGCAAAGAAACAGATTCTTTCTTGATTTTTTATAGTCATTAATTATGTAAGCGGGTGATATTTTGATGACTTCACTGCAAATCAAAATGGAGAAGATGTAACTATAGTAACAATAAAGATCATTAGCTTGCGTATTTCTGATTGTTTCTTTTGCTTCAGACACAGATGCACATATTATACACCCGTTTAACCTTTTGTTTAATTCTATAATAACAGTAGATGTGTTTAATTAAAAGAATTATGAAAATAGGAGATTTGATACGATTGTCAATGAACTATAAACCAAAGTTCAAATGACAAAGTTGTTAGCGTTTATAGGTCACCGTACGAGTTTTGACTATTTGAAAATCTTGACAATAAGGTCAATAAAAACAACACGCTATTAAGAATGAGAACAGTGTCAAATAAGAAAACTAACAGCCTTATAAACTGATAGCAATACTGATTACAAAAACAAACATTACAGACACGAACCAACGTCAAACAAAATGAACGAACCCTCAGAAGCAATTGATTTATTCAAACGTAAAAAAAATCATTATCTTCATAAGCTTTATAACAAATAAAAATCAATGTTCAATAATCAAGGGATTAGCAAAATAGAAGGATAGATCTAAGAACATTTAAAGAATAAACAAGGCGTCAAGGTAAACAGTAGTGTGTGTGGTCTGGATAGCCAACACATATAAGTACCTTCAGTTATCCAGAGGGGAGATGTGAAAGTGACATATTTACAATTGAACTCTCTGTAAAGCGCACAGCTTTGATTGAAAATAAATGTATAATTCAGAACTATACGTGTAGCATTTACTTCATACCATCACCTCATAATTTGGCTGCTTAGGTGACCGGTACAAAAACAAAACATTTACAAGAACTTGAATTTAACATATCGGCTCAGGCTTATACCCATTCCATTCAGAATGAGCACTGAGACACGATGAGTGATTACCCATTCCATTCGAAATGAGCGCTGAAACACGATGAGTGATTACCCATTCCATTCGGAATGAGCACTGAGACACGATGAGTGATTACCCATTCCATTCGGAATGAAACTGAGACATGAGTTTCCCCATTATATTATGATGAACCTAGCAGTTATTAACACATTCCGTTGGATAAATAAAAAAATACCAACCTTAATGAGCCCTACACTTTAATGTTTAATTTTGATAACATGACAAAGTTTCCACTTTGAATACATGTAGTTTTAATCTTGAAACATGTAGACTATATGATTTTATATTCTGTGAAACACGCTCTTAGAGTAGTTCTGTAATTTGACTATGCACGATGCAAATAATTTCCTTCTATTAGCGTTAACATCTATATTTACCTTATTCGATATGATCTACTTATACTACTATCGTATGCAATGTTTTGCAAATGAACAGATCTTCTTGATTTTATTATAGATTAATTATGAAACGATGGTGATATATTGTGATGACCACTGAACAATGGAGAAGCATTAACGAAATATAGAAACAATAAGATCATTAGCCTTCCGTATTTCCCTGATTGGTGATTCATTTCCTTCAGACACGAGACACGATATATTACCACCACGTGTAACCTTTGTGATTAATTCTATGAATAACACTGAGATGTGGTTTAATTAAAAAAACACTATGAAACCATAGTCGAGATTGAACGATTGATACAGATGAATATAACCACATTCAAATGACACTGAAAGTGTGTTAGCCTTTATAGGTCAACCGATGAGTTTTGACCCATTTGAATAAATCTGACAATAAGGTACATTTAAAAACTGAGACACGTATTAGAATGATGTAACATTCAAATATGAAAACTATACAGCCATTATATCGGATAGCAATACTGATACACAATAAACCAATCCATTCGGAGACACGAACCAACGTCAACACAAATGAACGAACCTCAGAAGCAGATTGATTTATTCCGTGAAAAAAAAATGATTTTCCTTCATAAGCATAACAATATATCACATGTTCGAAATGAAGATTGAGCAGATAAAAGGATGATTAACCATTTCAAAGACATGAGACAAGCGTGAGGTAACCATTCTTGTCTGGATAGCCAACACATATAATTTACCATTCATTATGACACGAGAACGATGATGTGATTACCATTAATTTACAATTGAACACTTAGTAAACCCATTGCATTGAAAATAAGCGATAACACTATAGTGTTTAGCATTTCCTTCGATACCATCAACCATAATGTTCTGCTTCGGGACGACAGAACACAAAACCATTACAAGACTTGAATGAACATAGACTCGAGATGATACCCATTCCGTTCGGAATGAACACTGAGACACGATGAGTGATTACCCATTCCATTCGAAATGAGCACTGAAACACGATGAGTGATTACCCATTCCGTTCGGAATGAACACTGAGACACGATGAGTGATTACCCATTCCATTCGGAATGACACTGAGACACGATGAGTGATTACCCATTCCATTGAATGAAACTGAGACACGATGAGTGATTACCCATTCCATTCGGAATGAACACTGAGACACGATGAGTGATTACCCATTCCATTCAAATGAGCACTGAGACACGATGAGTGATTAACCCATTCCGTTCGGAATGAACACTGAGACACGATGAGTGATTACCCATTCCATTCAAATGAGCACTGAGACACGATGAGTGATAACCCATTCCATTCGGAATGAAACTGAAACACGATGAGTGATTACCCATTCCATTCGGAATGAACACTGAGACACGATGAGTGATTACCCATTCCTTTCGGAATGAACACTGAGACACGATGAGTGATTACCTATTCCATTCGGAATGAGCACTGAGACACGATGAGCGATTTACAGTTTAATGTTCTGATTTTTCTGTTTGATTAAAACTATTCATTACATTTTGTGTTTAACAAAAGAATACCTTATTGTTTGTTACAGGCTTACGGTTTGTCAGACATTTTTCATAATACAGAAGGCATAAGATTAAAAGTGTAGAGATGTGAGACAAATATCTGAAAAGATTTGGTGTATTATGTCTGCTGATTATTTCTAGCAAAAATTATTCTACTTTTGTAAAAATATGTTTTGCTTTATAGCGTTTTATAAATTAATTCAGTTTAAAGTTTTGTTTGCATAGTAATATATAATGATGTAATATGACTAATCCAATGAGGTCAAATTTGTCAGTGAAATTAGTCTTTTTAACAGACATAAGTCTCTTTATATAGATACTTTAAGTACTTAACATGCTTAAGTAGCATATAATTTATTTAATAGTTGGACGTTTTGTGTAAGTACATGTATCTCACGATTTTATGGAAACTTGTAGATACAACTGCAGTATTAAAGTGGTAATTAAGAAGTAGAACTATCTCCAAACTACAAAAGTTATCTAATCTATTTGAATAGTAAACCATAGCTTAAACTAATTTCAACGTTTAAATCTAGGTAAAACATGCTTTAACTTATTTTAAATTTGATGTTAAATTTTTTATAACTTGCAATTTGTAAGTTTCAACTTTGTATTACATGTTGGTTTTATATCTAACATTAAAAAAAGAAGATGTGGAATGATTGCCCATGAGACAACTCTCGACAAGAGACCAAATGACACAGCACTTAACAACTAAAGGTCACCGTACGGCCTTCAACTATGAGACTGATTTATGTTATCAATACGTTTTTATATTTGGTCGAAAGCTCTTTGTAGCTAGTCCGGCATATTTGACCTATGCCGAATCAAAATAATCCGTTCTTATCTTTTTAGTCTTATCTTATATTAATTGTTTGCCATTAGACAGATTCCCTCTTGATTTTTTATATTGATCAGTAAGGGTGGTGACATTTGCTGACCTTATTGCAAATAAAAAATGAAGAATATGAAACTATAGTAACTATAAAGATCATTAGCAGATAGGAATAGCACTTGCGTTTTTTTTTTGCTTGAGACAATGTGCACATATTAAAATGCCCGTTTAACTTTTGCTTAATTCTATAATAACAGTAAATGCGTTTAATTAAAAGATTTATGAAAATAAGAAGATTTGATATGATTGTCAATGAACTATCAACCAAAGTTCAAATGAAAAATTGTAAGCATTTATATGTCACCGTACGGACATTTGACCATTGAAATATCTTGACAATGAGGTCGAACAAAAACAACACTCATTACAAAATGAGAAGCAAACGGCCTTATTAACTAATAGCAAACACGAAACTGTTTACGAAAACAAATATTACAACACGGACCAATAACAATCACTGGCTCTTGACAGGAACATAAGCAATATGGTGGAGTTGAACATATTTTTGGAGCTCAACCTGGAACACTGGTGTGACAGCACAACATAAGAACAAAAACGACAGTTACAGATGATCGATACGAAGCCAAAATAACAAATAACATTAAAACAATAGACACAAAGCATTTATATTAGAATACTCGCAGTTATTAAAAGCAGGTTCAAAGAAAATAAACTCATAAATAAATAATGTTCAACCTGACAAAAGTATCAATCAGTTCACATTCAAGGGATTTAATGTGAGGAAGTCATAAAAAATCGGAAAAAATGCATGTCCTTGTCCAATGCAAAATAGAAATAAACAGTATCGAAATAATGTAAAATTATGAGTACTTATAACTACATAAACAAAGCAATATATATATTTAGCTATGTTTAAAATTTTCATATACAAAATCAATGTTAGTACCGATAAACAGAATGCAATTTAAGAGATTTTTCGAATGTGATAAAATATGTCCTGTAAGACATAGCTGCATTAAGACTATTTTCCTTTTTCATTACAGAAGAATGCTTTGTTATAATTGCAGCAAATAATTTGATAAAGAACCATTTACAAAAAAAAAAATTCTGTTGGAAAAAAAGATGTGGTCGTGTATCAAAACGTCAATCGAAATTAATGAACCGTTAGAAACACTTGACCTTTTAAAAACATCAACATATTCCTTAATCATTATTTTTTTTTTAGAAAAATTGATAACTAGTTCTTTAGTATGGGGATTAGCAAAATAGAAAGATATATCTAAACTTGAACACTCAATAGACATCAAGATAAAAAGTAGTGTGTGTAGTTTGGATAGCCAACATATACAAGTATCTTCGGTTATTCAGAAGAGGCATTAGCTGAGATGTGAACGTGACATATATGTTTGACTCCTTGTAAAACGCACGGCTTTGGTTGAAAATGAATGTTTAAATCAGAACTGTTCGTGTAGTATTAACTTAATACCATCACCACATAGCTGGTCGCTTTGATGGCCAGTACAAAAACCTAACTCTTGAATTTTACATCCCAGCTTGTGCTTAAAACCATGTCAGTGTCATCGATTGCATTTGGAAAAGCAATGAGATACAATTGATTACTGATCTATAGTACATAGAACAGGCTAGGTTCTGTAAAAATAACTAGACGTTGTTTGACGTGCTCGTTCTTCTGTTTACTTGAAACTAATTATCCGGTTTTGCATTGTGTGTTCACAAAAACAAATAACTTATTGTTTGTTGTAGGCTTATGCATGTTATGATCAGTTAAATATATACTATACTACGGTGACGTATAGTTGTAAAATTTCTGTGTCATTTTGTCTCTTGTGGAGTGTTGGTGGAGAGTTGTCTCATTGGCAATCATACCACAAATCGGTTTTTTTATATATGATATTAAGAATGCATAAAAATATTGCAGATGATATGAGCAAAATATCGTGATTCTTTCAAGCACTCGTTAATCTCCTTTTGGAAAGAATAAAAAAGTGTTTTGCAGTAGCTATATATACTATTTGCCGTTTAAATTTTTGTATACATAGTAATGTAATATGTAATATAACTCACCTAATGAGACCAAATTGGTCAGCATTGTTTTCATTATAAGATTGAAGAAAGCCATTTCAAAATTCGATGATGTTCACTTTAGAACTAACACATATATGATGAGTTGATTTTGAAATAAGTTTAATTCAACAGACAGGTGTCCCTTCATTTAAATACTTTCAATAATTAAAATAGCAGATCATTATTCTAATAGTCGGACGTTTTGTTCAAGTACCTCACGAAATGTGGTAATTGGGAAGTTAAAGTATATTTAAAATTATCTTTAAACTACCATTCGTAATGACTCATCCATTTGCCTGATGTGATATGACATTTGAAAATTTGAAATTATTTCCTATCATCCTATATGGGTGAATCAACAGAGATTTGAGATACTAGTATTCGTCAAAAACACAAAAAACCTATTAAAGATAAAGAACGTAAATGGCAAGTAGATTAGTACTTTGTAGCTTAAAAAAATATGTGTGCTCTATATTGATGTGATGAATAAAGCCTTTTCCGACTGATTTTTACAGTTTGTTCTTTTGTTGCAATATTTTACCATTTTCCCATGTTATGGAATTGTTAAACGCTTCCAAACGTGTTTTTCTTATACTATGTGTTTTGGTAAAAACGTATCTAAAAAAATTTTGCCTGGTAATATTGTCATTTATTTCAAATACATTGCTGTAATGTTGTTCTACTTTCGTCGAATGTGACCTACCGAACAAGACTGGTGAGGTTTGCAAGCAACCCGACGGATGGCACTAGATCTGCTCACCCACCCAGTTTTGGTGGTGTTTTTTGTTTGTCGGTCTTTAGATGTTATAGGATGTGGACTTTATACTGTCTTTTGATCTCTTTTCGGGGTTTTTTTGCCAAAGCATTGTGAGTTTGTTTTTGACTAATGAGTTTGGATATCCTTTTTGCATCTTTCAACTCTCACCCATGGTCTTAAACAGCTTTTCTTGGTGTTATATTGTCACTAGTCTTACGACAATTATGTGTGTATGTAAGAGCACATAAGTATTCCGTAAACAGGAAGTTGATGACCTTATTCAAAATGTTAAAATCAAAATAAATACTGATGCGATATGAATGAATACATGTAACAAATTTTCGACAGCATATGTTTATTTATTAACCAGCAAACGCTTTGCTTTTGTCCTTATTAGCATTTACATTTATTTACATTTTGTATCAGTCTCTGTCAGCAACAAGCAAACATCATTTCAAAACAAAATAATAGACAACTACCATTTTGATAAACTAGCACCTATATAGTATGAAACAAAGTATGCAGAAAATATTACTAGAACAGCAAATATTTAGAAAGGACTTAAAAATGTGCCAATGATAGATCAGATATCCGCTGGAATTCATTGATACTATGGATATCTGATATAAAGAATTTCAAAATATATCATTTGACCTACTAGTATACCGAAATATTAAAATTGACCAGTGCTGGTATACTTGTAGTCAATTTGTCCGTAGTGGAAACACCTATACGTTTTATGCTTTTCGGCAAAACGAAAAATGATGTGTATAAAAAGTAATTTTATAAGCCTTGTACCTTTGATAACTATTTAAGCTTATGTAAATTCAGAAACTTTGAGAGGTTTTTATTATTGCAAAAATTGCGAAAAACGAAGTATCGCAAAAATAAAAACTCACATTAAATTTTGAAACCATTATCTATATGCAGTATTGACTAAAATCGCAATAATCAATTTCTCATTATGTGTCCTTTTTTTCAATGAATGGATGCAAAAATATCTGAATTAACAATATTCAATTGTGTTTTATTAAGACTAAGATTTGAGAGGTGAATGAATCAAACAATTTAATGTAATGTCATCATTTTATGGTTTTATATATAGGTAAATTACATTTTTGGTGATAATGTATAAAATCTACAAGAAATGAATATAAATTCTCCATTATCTATGCATATAAACATACAAAAAATAAATTAATTGCTTAGTGACATAAAACTTACAGAATCTTCCTAAAATATACTATTACTTTTTATATATCAGTTAAAAATATATGATAAAAATTAAATCATTTGAATCATTCTATTTCGTTTTTAAACATACACAAAATCATGCATTATAACCATGATCAGAAAAAAAAATCCACAAATAACAAATTTCCATTTCTTTTGATTTTTTTCAAATATACATCTAATCAAAAATTGTTTTCTTATTTCTTATATATTTCATGTACTGATTAACATACAACTCATATGACAAAACATTTTCCAAATATTGATAAACATACATCTCATATATGGCAAAATATTTCCTCCAAATACTGACGTATTTTTTTTCTATAATTGCAATTTATAAGTACTGTATTATCTTTTGATGACGAAGTCGTTGATTGGAAAATTGAATTTTTGAATGCAACCATCGAACAAATTTGATTTATCTAAGTTAGTGTAGTAATGGAAGATTTTCCCCCCCAGCATTTGTAAGTTTGCTGCTTGTGTTCTTAATTAGTTTTTTTTTGTATTTTGTTATGTATTTCTAAATTCTAGTTTTGACGGTGTGTGAAATTTGCTACACAAACACGATAGTATGAACTACACAATTATTTTTGGAAGAATTCAAATAATTATTTCTTCTGTCGTTTTGTCCTTGGGAATGTATTGTCAATCACTTTGTAGTTTCGTCGTTCCACTTCTTCGATCACTCCCATTATCAGAAATAGACCCAAGTGAATATTAAAATTTGATGATATATATATCAAGAAAAGACAATATTGAGCACAATATATATATATATATATATAAAATAGAGATCAACGTGCACAAAATATAAAAAAGAGAAAAATAACCTAAACATTTTAAGCATACAGAATTCCACGGACCCAATCCTATCATTTGTGATATGATAGAGATGATACCTCCAAATTTAAAACATTGCTGTTTTCAACTATAAAAAAAAATAGTTAAAGAAGATTATATAAAATGAGGAGGTATGGCATGATTGCCAATGAGACAACTATCCGACAGCATTCAAATGACGTGGATATAAAAGATAAAGCAATTGTAAGCCACCATACGGCTTTAAACAATGAAAAATAAAACCGTATAATAAAAAGATCCAACATGAAAATGTGACAAAAAATTAAACGTGAAAACTAACGGCCAAATTTATTTCAATACACTTTGCAATAAAATCATGTTGTTATCTTTATCTGTTTCGTTATTTGATTGGCCTAGTAAATATTGATAAAACAATTGTTCCAGTTAACAAACAAAGAATCCACTGAACACCCAATAGATAAAATTACCATTGCACACACTCAAATATTTATGCTGTATTAAACAATTATGCAACGAAAAATAAAGCATTAAATATAAGTGTTTTCCATCACATCTTTTAAAAGTTAGTAGCTAGGTTCCTTTGCTAGACAAAAATCGTATTGAAATTGACACTGCTAATTGTGTATCGTTTTGGTTATTGTTATCTATCCACATAAAAAATCAAAGTAAACACAGTATAATTTCCAGATTTAGAACAAAAGCAATTTTTCAGCTAACAACTATGGTTTATATTTGCCCTTTATGTCTAGCTTTAAAACAATTTGCTTATAAATGAAAGCACCCCAAAAAAAATCAAATCTGAAACTGAAACTCACTGCAACATATAAGCTATTTGTTATTGGATGTTAATTATTGTTTTAGGTGTCTGTTTTGTAAATATTAATCTCAAACAGTGACAACACAACAAATCAAAGCGTTCAAAAATCAAACAACACATTCAGATTTAACCTCTTTAGCCAATCAAATGTCATGAAGAGCCATGTATTCATTCACAGCTAAAACCATTTGAAGTGGCTTTTCTTTTGCGTTCATAAGATGAGTTTGAGGGGCAACTAATCCAATCATTTCTGAATAGCGACTTTGTATTTCGTTCACAATACCTTGCACCTTTACAAAAACATTATTTTAAAAATATACTCAAATGTGATAAAAGACGTTCTGTTTTTTGTGCTATTTTCATATTTCTAACGCGGTGTGAGAAAATTAATACTCATCACTAGTGAAATATCTGTTCTGAGCAAATGATTGGTCGAAATTTAATGATTATGACGTGAAATTTTCTGGATATCTTCTGAGTTTACTATTTTTAGTGACGTCCTGAATAAAGGTGTGGGACTACGGTAAGCCGCGCACTTTCATTATAAAAATTCAACTGTCTCGAGCAGAGAAATATCGTAATACACGTGTTGCAGTGATGAAATCTATATTTTCAATATTTCAATATCTCAATATTTTTACTTTATGCAATTATATTTTCAGTAAGTTGTACAGTCTTAAAAATCGATCATGTAAATGCATTTAACAATACTTTCAAAATGAGCTACAAAAATGTGAATTGAAACTCATATCACATCTTCTTATATGTATATACAGTTTTCAATTCATTTGTGTTGCGTGATACGTACCCATACATAAAATGTTGCTGCCCCTGTACTAGCCTGGTTGACATTGTCAATCAGAAGATTTCCTAACATCTTCCTGGCACCTAAAGCTATATCCAGCTCTAGTGTGTCAATATCAAACAAAGTTATACGGCTTTTAGTCGATTCTTTACCAATCTTACCAAGCAATGTTTGTACATTATCCCAATACTACAAAAGAAGGAAAACAATACACTTGTCGTATACATCGACTGTACTTGTGTTTGCAAATATAAAATATGTTATTCTGTAAAATAATCTATTGTATATATATTTTGCAATATATCATTTCCTAATGAACGTAACACACTGCCGTGCTATATTAAAGTGATATATTATCAACAAGTTTGATAGAAAATTCACTCTGAATATAACAAATAGAAAGCAACGAAAATTTTCCCCCAAAAAAAACTAAATAATATAATATTAGTACAGACTACTTTTATAAAGCTTATTAAGACACCTATTTAAGCTTTTTGGTTGGAATAAAGTTATCATATACTTATTTTATTGTGCTTCTAGATTTAACTGCTTAAGGTGCCACCATCGTTAAATAGCTTAACATTTATTCCATAATTGTACCTTAAGCTTTTATATTCTTTTTTCTCATTTGGAATATATTGCTAGTTACCTTTGTCTCCTCTTCAAAATTTCCCAAGAGAAGCAGTGCAGCTTTCATCACATCGTAAATTTCCGGAATAGGACTCGGATATGACCGAATCTCAGCGAACACTCTGTTATCTAGTGCCAGAACATCATGCATTAGTCGTTGTCTATAACGAAAATGTGCTATCAGATCTCGTGCCGTTTCAGTTTCTTTTGGCATATGTCTTTCGTAATTTTTTGTTTCTTACTATATCTACTGCCCTTTCCAACAAATCGAGCTTCTTCTGTTCAATAGCCAAAAACAAAGCTGTAAAAAAATATTCAAATTCAGTTCTTTTTCATATTCTTAAGTAATCAAGTTTAGTACATTTTTGTAAAATACTGTTATAATCGAATGTCTATCACGGCTTACTTTATTCATATTAGCCCTTCATGAGACGTATTTAAATTCATCACTTGATGTCTCTGTTATAATTTTTCACAACGTGGATGTATGTTTGATATTTTTCACTTTTATTTATCTATTAAGATATAAGCACAAGGGTATCTCGGATAAAGACATAATATTATAATCACCTTGGTCATCTTTTGACCGGCAGTTAAACCTTTGCTTAATTAAATGTGACGTACTTTTGGCTATGTGGGAAATAAAATTCGCAGTAACTTACGGCCAAAACGGCGGTATTAAATCCGATGCCCTTGATTAATATAGATATAGATATTCATGAACGGATGTGGTATGATTTCCAAAGAGACAACTCACCACCGGAGACCAAATGACGTATAAATAAGAAAATTAAGGTCGCCATATGCTTTCAACCATGAGCAAAATTCAAACAACACTATAAACAAAAAAGGCACTGGAATTACAATGTAAAACAATTCAAACGAGAAAACTAACGACTTGATCTCAGAACATGATTTCCAGCAATAAACGACAACAATTGAATTAAATACAGGCTCCTGGCTTCAGATTCTAGTTCAAAAACCTCCACTACGAGAATGACAAATTTATTTTCTCCAAATCTTTTAGAAATAAAAAATGTGAAAGAAAGTTAAAGAACTAAATGCTATGGCTTCTTTAAAAGTGTTAGTATAAATCAAACCGTATCTAATTATCTATCAAAGGTACAATACCGGATCAGATTTATAAGTCATCTCAAAATGGTAACTTACTTTTTCGCGTTGATTCTATGTCTTTTGGTGTTATTTCATCAATAGGAAAACTAACAATTAAATAGTTACATATATTGACTTCAAACGATCAATATGTTTTGTCTTCAACGAGAGTAAAAACACACGCTGCTGACTCTTCCCCGGGAGTTGTTTCTATATCAATCACATACTTATCATATGATTCCACTCGAATACTCTCAGTTTCAGTCGGAACCTCATCCAAAGATTCTTTCACCGTGATCATTTTCACTGACAATTGTAAGTCCTCTAATTCTGGTTTTTCGAATTCAAACCTGAGTTTTGTGAAACCGTCTGTTGCAAATATCATTCCTTGAGTATGCTTAAGGGGAGTTAATCCAAGATCCTCTAGTCTATGATCATTGTTTGGACCCCAACCTGCTGTGCCAACTCTTGGAAATCCTGAGTATGGACTAGCAGCTTGTTCACATTTAATTTTATAAATGGCTACCCAATCAAAGTCATAATCCTTTTCTGTAATTCAGTCAGGGATCTACTTCGTCAAAATTATCTCCCCATTACGCCAGCTAATTTTCACAATCGTAGAAATGGAAGCCATTGTAGGGATGACGCGCTGCCAATTTTGCTCTTGGAAACCGATAAATTTATCCGCATAGCACCTTTACGATCCTTATATGTCAGTTGTATTATAAAAGACAAATATATCTACTTGCTAATGAGCATCAGTTAATGATCTTGTCGGCATTGATTCACCTTAAAACTTTTGTCTAATCGGTTGTCAGGTGGAATTAAAAAAAATTCATAAACATTTAAAAAAAAAAATCTAATTAAATATTTCGTGGAAGGGCAGACTAGATATTTTTAGTGGTTGAAGACTATAAACCTTAGTTATCACACACAAAAATTGATTTTTTTCGAAGATATGCATTTTCATCATCCAACTTGAAAGACTGTCGTCAAGTACTTTTAGTAAAAAAAATAGCTATCCGAACACATCTACGATTTTTATGATTCATTAGAAAGGTATTTTACTTGACCCATATATTTCATCTTTTAGTACTGTGATTTTTTTATGTTATAAAGTCAATCTGTAGCTTTAATATATAATAATATTAGAATCTGAAGCGAGATGGTGTATCAAATATTCTTGCTTTGTACGTTTTCAAGACAAAATATTCAACTCAAACACACCCCAACATAAAAAGTTGCACTCGATTTTCTCTTTTAGATACAATTGTTACCCAATTTTTTAGAATTTTTTCTTGAGTCACATAATGGAAGGGCAGACACGAAAATTACTGAACTAATAGATTAATATGTTCTCCGTCCGTGGTATTTTTTTCAAAAAAATCGGAGGTTATGCATTTTCTACATCCAACTTGATAGATACCCATGTCGTTGACCTTATATCTAATTGTTCTGCTTAACTATTTAATAGATAAATTGAAAACTTATGCAAATGGTGTTTTTAAAATAGAACACTTCGTAATTGAGAAGAAAATTTTCATTTTATTTGTTTCAATTAACTTTTAAATTTGTTGTTACTATAGTAAACATTACAGTAAGCATTTATCGCCTTCTCTAACAAAGAGCTTCGATTCTTTTGTTCTATTTCAACCGGGTTTCCGCCTGAATTGTTGTGTCTTTACCAACTAATTCAAACAGATAAATTCCACGTTTGGGCAAGCGTAGTTTTACTACAAGTGCTTCCGCTATTGGCACGTGAATAAAGTCATGTTGAACTTTCTTGTCCTCTAATATTTTCCAGTCATTAAATTCCTTCAAATAAACTTATGTCATTTTCAAATCTTTTGCTCGCTTTTTCGGTAGAGCAAACATCATATCTATTTCTCCGTTTTCTGTAGTAATTGCACACTCTTGATGCGACAAAAGACGTAATTCTAACTCGAAAAATCGTTCTTTTAAATATGCTTTTTCCTCCCATTCTTTAAAAGTGATTGGATCTTCTAAAAGCTGCCATTTTCCCTCTTCTTGAAAGTGCGTATGAATCAAGTGCTGTTGATCAGGAACAAAATAGTTCTCATCAGGTTTATACCGAGCAGCATTTACTGCTTTCTCACTTCCGAGTGCACATGCGCCCCAGAACGCATTAATAAACCGCCATTGACTGCTAATCAAAACCTCATTCCATTCACCCAAGTGAGTTTTTATGTCCAGTTTTTTGTCCTATTTCATAAGTGTTGCCTTTTAGGTATCCGTGTATTACAACACAAGGAATTCCAGCAATACTGAAAAATAAGTTCTTATATATAGAGTGCAAACTTCCGAAAGTATCTTCCATTTTATTATTAAGCTTAAATGAAATACACGATATTTATTTTACAACAAAATACCGATGGTCCTGTACGAAGAAGTAAATGTTGTTAAATCTAAGAATGGAAATGGGGAATGTGTCCAAGAGACAACAACCCGATCAAAGAGCCGAAAACACATGAAGGCCACCAATGGGTCTTTATCATAGCAAGAAAACCCCACAACCGGAGGCGGGCTTCAGCTGACCCTTGAACAAAAGTGTGCTTTAGTTCAGTCAAAATGGACTATTTTTTAAGGAATTGCCTTTCTATATATCTGATTTTGCTGAAAAATTATAAGAAAATCACCATGTGGGACAATATCCACAAGTATATAACCTTATATACCCAAAAGAATCAACATAAACGGTTTCAATTCCCCCATTCCTTTATACATACCACGTCAGAAATCATAAAATAAAAACATAAATAATTACTGCTTTGAAATCGGTTTGTTTAAATAAGTAGAAAACGATTGATTGGTGATGAAGTTACCGTTTCGTCATTTGCTTACTTATATAGTTTTGACTTTATTGATTAAAATGTTTCAGTTTGTCAGTGGAGGATCAAGGGATTGATGGTTCCACCCACCTTTTTGTTGGACAATCATACATTTGAATGGGGACTTATAACTGGTTTGTGAAGTATAAAACGGCTAACCAATGGTGGAAATACAGTTTATTTTGCTAGTAC
The DNA here is from genome assembly GCA_019925275.1 of Mytilus edulis. Taxonomy (NCBI): domain Eukaryota; kingdom Metazoa; phylum Mollusca; class Bivalvia; order Mytilida; family Mytilidae; genus Mytilus; species Mytilus edulis. The sequence continues at coordinate 52,244,768 of CM034359.1, read as the reverse complement.
CTTCATTTAATATAGTTTTGACTTTACTAATAAAATTGTTTCGGTTTGTAAAGTTGGAAATGACTTATTGGGGTGAAAATGCAGCTTCTTCTTCTGGTTACTTTGTTATTATGTATATATTTAATGTTATGGATACATAACTCCAGATGTTGATTTCGACAGTTATTGTTTCTTCAGTGATGTTCCAGGCTTCCTTTCGAAAATGCAGCACTTTATACAATTGTTAGAGAGTTGATGAAATAAAAAGGATCATGAGTAAAGCTAAAACCACACAAAAGTAAGCACAAAGTTGAACATGTTTTGAAGACCCATGTCATGGTGTAAAGTTCTGTTTATTTCATATTTTTTTATACTGATTTGTGTTGTTCCAATCCTTCTCAAATCCATATGTCGTAATCTGCTTGAAGTACAATTAGTAAAATAGAACTTTAAAGGTCTATGTCATTTTGAGATAACGGATTAGGCTTACTTCGAATTTGTGAATAGTCCAAATTTGTCAAATTTATATTAATTAGTGTCATTTCATATTAGAACAATTCTACATTTGTTATAAAAAGAGACACTAGGAAAATATTGTCAGAGCTCGTATTGCTACTTTTAAGGACTTTCCAGCGGACTGTGTCGTTGTTGTTGTTTTATGGACTTCCATATGTAACTTTGTTGTATGTAAATATATTGATTTAGTTTGGAGTCATCAATAGAATATTGAAAGTACGACCACTAGTTCTCCCGTGTTGTTAAATTACAATACGTCACCTATAC
>CM034359.1:52192181-52235475 GCA_019925275.1 Mytilus edulis | reverse complement strand
GATGTCTGAGGAAAATAATGAAAATATTCTGGCCAAACAAAATCTCCAACAAAGACCTACATGAGATGACCAGCACCAAGGACATGGAGACTTTGCCGATATAAAAAAGCTGGAGGTGGCTTTGTCATGTTATACGCAAAAACTCTAATGATTGTCCTTGCCCTATGTGCCATAAGGCATAGCAAGGACTAAGTAAGTAAAGACATGTTTTAAAAACACTTAACCAAGGATATCTGAAAACGCATGTCAAGTTTTAATGAATAATGCTTTATTAAAGCAGATATCATCAAAACAGGAAAAGAAGCATCTGATTCAGGGCAATTTCATAGTCTTTGAATGTATTATCTGTGCCAAAAATGGATGTAAGAAGGAGTTGACATAGATCCGACAGACCATGCAGACAATGGTTAGTAAACTTCACGTGGAAAACTTCGTCCAATTTTGATTGAACTTCCTCCTGCAATTGATAAAAGTTTTAACATTCTAAGATGCAAATGATGTGTCTGTAGACAAAATGGTCGGTAGGATGCGGTGAATGTTGTGGTTTGAGTTTTTCTAATACTGTTCCCATTGCTGAATCTGACTTTACTGATGAAAAGGTATTTGTTGTATACAAAAAATTATGGAATAATCTTTAAAAAAAATGTTTCCACGTATCTTGTCATTTACTTTTAAATCATCCGTTTTGGTCAATGATACTTTTTTACCTCTCATTATGCATGGTCAACAAATCTATGATGTTCGCTTAACATCTCTTGTTGGTTAAATGAGTATGAATCTAAGCATTGCACTTTTTCATATAAAGAATATAAATTAATCTTATCTGAGATCTTAATTGATTTCTGAAAAAACTGAATTTTGTCATTTTTTCTAGTTTTTGTCAATTTTGGGCCAAATTTTGCTTCTTTTTTTTTTTAACACAAAATCAGTTATTTACAAATTTGTTTTACAATGAATTTTGTTTGATCTGATTAATTCTATTACGATTTGCATTTTTAAAATTTTTGGAGTGATTAAAAAACAGTTAAAATTCCAAATTGGTGTTTTTCCAGTTTTTAACGATTTTTTGATGATTTTGCTATATTTTACCCAAAATCACCATTTACCCTATTAAAAATTGCTGTTAAGTTTTGGAATGATTAGAATAAAGGTTTTTGTCTTTTGTGAACTATCAAATGAACCTCTATTACCAATATTCATATTTTTCCAGTCCTGTTGGTAATCAATTCATGCTTTGAAGATCTCAAATTCCAACAAAAATCGGATGTTTTCACCTAAAATTTCATGTTTATAAAACAAAAACTATTTTTTGATTATAATATTTCATAAACACTGTATAACCTGTTGTAAAACTTTTGATTTGAAATTATTATCATCAAAAATGAATGTTTAACAAGCTTTTCCCAGTTTTTCACTATTTTTGTCAAATTTTGCTATTTTTCACCCAAAAAATCCATTTTCCCACTCAGATATCTTGGTAGACTTTTAGTATGTTACAAAGAAAGCCTTTTAGATTTGAAAAATACCAAAACAAATTCTGTTGCAATTTTTTTGAGGTTGGCCACATTTTTCATCTATTTTGACTAGACTATTTTGAATGGTGCATAGTATAAAAAAGCATAATTATTACATAATTTTAGTTTTTTCAGTGTAACTTGATACCCCATGATTTTTTTCTCTTAAAAAGTCCTTAAATCATGATGTTTTGTCATTCTGGGCACACAAAAGTCCACATGAGCTACTTCCTTGCAGTGAATATATGAAAAAATTACCCTATAACAATAATGATATGTCTTAAAAAAGTATATCATTTACTTAGTTTCATTTAGTAGCCATATTTGAACATAAAACGTGCCATTAAAAGAACTGTTAAGATGTATTAATTAAAATAACACCACTATTAAAGCAGTATCCCTTTCTGAAAACAGCCAAAATTTGGAAATTAGTCATGTCTATCAAATGATCTGTAAATCTCATTCTAGTCTATCTTTATGAATGTTTTCTTATTCTTTGGATACTTTGTAGCTAGAAGAGTATTCTTATTTATTATTTTTATTTTTTTCCTTCTCTTTGAATGAACCACGTTCAATAGTTTACCCCTCCCCCTTTTTTACCATGAAATCTACCCAAGTGGGCCTCTTGTTTAAGTCAAACTGAAAAACTACCCAAAACTTTTTAATTTTGAAGAATTGGCCACAATACAACTATCTAAAGACAAGAAATACCATATCTTTCTCTTTTTTGACTATACAGGTCAATATACAAGCCTACTGTATCATGGTTTTTAGACTCTACTTGACACCCCAATGCATATAAAATTTGCAATAAAATTCAAGAAACACACAAAATAAATACTGAAGTTGATGTTTTTGGTGAGAATATTGATCACTTGTCACACCTAATCACAAATATCCTGTCATGATGGTTAGTTTTAGAAAATTTTTATACATATTCTACCTTAATGTCAACAAATGAGCCATAATACAATAACCCTCAAGAAAACAATTACTTTTGGATGTAGCTGTCTCTTCAACTTTGCACTAATTACTCTATACAGGTTGCAGTGTTGTAATTGACTGCTCCATAGGCTTACATGTTAAACAGCTGATCTTTGAAAATAAAAAAAATAAAAAATGCTACATAGAAAAAAAAAATTCATGTTCATATCATGTATGTACCTATATGAAATTGTGTATTAATCGAAAAAAAAGTGGGTCATGCAACGAAGAATAAAAAGTTACGTAATCCTGAAGTCAAAACATTTTTTTTTCTACTTTCTGTTTGCTGTTTTTACTAGGCCGCACCACTTCCAGTAAACATGATATCCTTCCACTTTCCTGGATTGATGTTCCCAAAAAGATGCAAGATTTTTTATAAATCTATATATATGTTTCAATGCAGCATAAACCTATAATCAAACAGTAAAAAATGAGTCCAGAAAAATATTTAGGAAAAAATGGACTATTTTGTGTCCCTCCATGTTTTGACATGCACCGGAAACTGGAGTTGTAATACAAGACTGGTACCAAATCGTAGGGTTGGCAGGTAATATAAATAATATAAATATTAAATAATAACTAGGTTTATCAAATTCCATAGTTACTCTTATTATGTAAATAACATGTTTACTTTGAAAACCGTTTAAAAAGATATGATTGTGTATATGATTATGTTTAATGTATTTGACTTATTTTTTATCAAACAAAGCTAATAACTAAAAAAATAAACATAACACTGCATGTAAAATCTTGATGGAATAGACATCCTCGACATTGACCTATAAAAATTGAAAACAAACCTGACGACCGTGATGTAAAATTTCAATTCATTACATTCACGATCCGGTCACTGATTTTTCACTATCTGATCGCAATTCTCATTCACAATCATTTCTCTCGATAATCAATACACCGAATGACACCCGCGAACACAATTTCTTTTTTAAGTTTACAAATAATATATTTTATCAATGCATTTTTTTAGTAATATATAAACAATATTCCCAAAAGGCATATTTTCTTTGGCGTATTTTTAAATTCAATTTAAGTAAATGCATCATATTACGCAAAAATGTAATATTGCTTGCTACAAAAAAATGGTTTCTTTATCAATATTATTTGAAAGAAATCCTGGTTATAACTTGTACTATTCCCTATTATACCATTAATAACCTGCTTTATGTTATGCTTTGTGTTATTGTATTAACAATGATAGGGTCAATGAAGGGAGCATATATATACCGTTACAATGTAGACTTTGATCATGTAATGTAAATATAACCTATCTATATTTGAGAACCATTCAATCTGTAATATTTCAATATTCATTCGAAACTTTCAATAACCAAATTACACTATATAAACATCTTTTCGTATTCAGTTCATCCTTTTATCAGCATGTTTAGAAAACGAAAGAAAAAAATAAAACCATTTTTTTTTTAAATGTATCGAAATCAAAATGACAAAGGCTGAGATTTTGATTGAACAATTTATTGTATGCTTGAGTAGTGGTGGAAATGGGGGTTCTTGCGATTTTTTACTGGGATAAGAAAATCCTTAGTTTGTAGAATAATTCATACTTCTTTAAACAGTAAATTTACAAAAGTGGCTATATTATAGATATGCATGTTTATAACACCGAAGTGATGACTAACTACAGAATAAAACAAATACGCAAAACAAACTAAATCGGCACATGAAAAACGAACAACCACATTTGAATTAAAAACTTGTCCAATCGCAATTATTTAGATGTATAACACTATATAATTCAATTAATACAAAAAACCAACTATAATATTTTTAAAACATTTGTAATATTTTCAAAATGGCGACTAATTAAAAAAGGATTATTGACAAGTCTAAACATCACGATTGTCGGCTAATCTACCTGAGTATGCGGTTATATGGGCGGTTGGCCTGTTAATCCCTGGTAAACGTCAAACTCTGTTAGTCAGGTGGTATCGAGAAAATCATTGGAGGGTTATTATAATTCTTTGTATAACTTTTTAAAGATATTTTTAATATAAAAACTATTCATGTCTGCCAAAACAATTCAGTGTTCTGAATCCAGCGGTGTGATTTTTTTTTCTAGCTCCGATAAACGATCTATAAAATGAAAAGTTGGGTTACTCATTAATAAATTTATACATATTTTACACACACAAAATGTACACAAAATGACAAATTGGTTGATTAACTTGCATGCAATATTTTGAACATCTAAAAAAGACAGCAATAATGTTTGTTAACGATATTTATATCATTATGTAAAAAAATCTACTTAAAAATCTGTATTTTAGTGACAAAAAAAAACCCAATTGTTATCAAAAACCTGGTCTGTTAACGGGTCGGATGTATAAAACCTGGTCAGTTAACGGATCAGATGTATAAAACCTGGTCTGTTAACGGGTCGGATGTATAAAACCTGGGCAGTTAACGGGTTGGATGTATTAAGCCTGGTCTGTTAACGGGTCGGATGTATAAAACCTGGTCTGTTAACGGGTCGGATGTATAAATCCTGGTCTGTTAACGAGTCGGCCGTATAAAAGGCAATATAATCTTACTAGAAGGATGCTGTTGCACCGTATTGTCATTTTTTCTACTCAAGTACATCTCATTCTAAACTTTTTCAATGGGAAAATATAAGGTAGCAAAACTATTATCGTGGCTAAATTACTCTTAACTGACACAATTTAAATTGTCCAACCCATTAACATATTTTACTCCCCTGATATTCACTAAAATGTGGTATAACTCGCGTTATATTACAACTAAGAAATATTTTCTCATGTCAATTTATTTTTTAGAACCAACGTACTAGTTAGTGTCCTTTAAATGATATTTAATGCTATGTGTATAAGCATAAATATCACATACTTGCGCGACAACTTTTAGTTTTATTGAAATGTTTCTTACAGGTGGAAAATGTTCTACGATAGACATCATTTTGACAGAAACTTTTCTTTTTTTTTATTATTGTTCTTATTATATGCAGAAAATATGTATATGTATAAACAGAGTTCAACATTAAATTGTGTGTTTTACTCTTGACAGACGTATAACCGACCCGATTAACAGACCAACAGCCCATACAACCGCATACTGAGGTAGATTAACCGACTAATCTCTCGGTTAACCGAGTGATGGCTGTGATTATGCTATGATTATATCGTACAACAATGGCAACTGATTAAAGCACGCTAATTATTATTTCTATGACGATAGTAATACTTTATTCAGAAGCAATACAGCTTATAGGATATATATTTTTTAAATGCATCAGTGAAATATAAATAACAATAATTATAGACAATACAATATGGCGGAGAATGAAAATAAATGCATATGATAAATTAGTAATACAACTACATATTACGAATTTTTCCAATATTAAACAAAAATGTACCTAAATTATTAAGTTCTTTCACATTGTGAACTGATAACAACTGTATAAGTTTAAAAGTGGGTGGATATTGCCAATAATATTTCTTGATGTATAGTTTTCTTACATCACTATATCTTTTACATTCTAGAATGACATTGTATTCATCTTCCACAATATTTTTATTGCACATAGTACAAAATCTGTTTTCTCTATCTACATTGTAATGTCTGCCTCTATTTTGAGGCTATGGGCGGAGATACGATATTTACATATAAAAGGTTTATATATTTGATTAACAGGTCTATCTAAATAAAATTGTAGTATATCTGTGTCATATATATATCTATAAAGTATACATTTTGATGAATTGTTAAAAAAAAAAGCATTAGCATCAGCAATAAAGGTATCTTTCATTCTTTGTTTTAACTCATGTATAAATATATCAACATTATTTACGCTTTGTTCTAGCCATACATTATGAAAACCATATCTACATTAAATATCTTTGACTGAACATGCCCAATTAGAATTGTCATTGTTTTTTTATATGAACTCTCCAACATAGCTTCATAACACGCTTTTGGTATACAGTTATCAGTATTTAATAACCAAAACTGAATTATTCTTCTGTGTCTTTCATAATACATTCGGTAACGTTCCAATTCACAGTAAACCATGTTATTAACAGCAGTCTTTCTAACCTTTGAATTTGTTCAAAAAAAATAGAAAAGTACTTTCTCTATATCATCAGCTTTATGATTACCACACACTTCACAGCTATAATTAAGTATACTAGATACATAAATATCAAATAAGGACAGTAACGTTTCACAGTTATAATATTCATCTACAATTTTTCTACATAAAGCAAAAACAGCCTTTCTTCCTTGATTGGCTAACATTTTTTTCTGTATGTAAAAAAAACTACCATTATAATAAAAAAGGATACCCAAATATGCAAAACTGTCACAAATATCAATTAGGTTGTTATTCAAAAACCATTTTTCTTGACTTTTTACACTACCTCTATATTTAAACACGACTACTTTAGTTTTAGAAATACTAATATATAAACCATATTCCTTTGCAGAAGAGTTTACAGCATTTATCATATTTTGCAGATCATCTATGTTTTCACTAAATACAACAGTGTCGTCTGAATACATAAGTAAAACAAAATTTAAGGATTTCAATAATAGCAATACGACAGTTTATCTGCTATTGGCTGGTTGTTGCTTTTACCTACAATATTTTGATTACAGATAGAGGCATTTTGAGGCAACATAACGCATTGCATACTATCTTTTTGGTTTTGTCTGTAAGAACTAAAGTGGTAATAATATAATTTGCATCATGTCTAACATATTTAAAGATCGACATGCGAAGTTGGGATGCATTGTCCTGATATTATTTCCTAAAGTTATGCAGACGATTTTAAAATATTATGTAACTCCACAGTGGCTAAAAAGAAAATATTTGAAGAAAAATATGCTTTTTATTTTTACGGAAAATGAAATCGTTTTAATGGACAAACTTCCAAACATGGATGAGTTAACAATTGGCATATGCTATAAAATACTAAAATCTGAAGATATGTTAGATGAACCTAAATGCAAATGGGGAAATGTTCCCCATGATACCGAATTAGAAATTGCCGATGACATACAAAGGCTAATTAATGCAACAAATTCAATAATTAGCATCAGCTCTGAAGAGGTAACCAAAGAGTATTATGAAATGATGCAAGAGGAAATCAAATTGATGATCACAAGAATTGATTCTTTTTTGGAACAAGACGCTTTGGGAAGTCTATACAGCAGTTTGTGTAGATCTGAAACAGATTATATTTCCATCCTACAAGATCTTACAAGGGAAAAAGCAGTTAAAGGTAAGTTTCCAATAAATCTGAATTATGAAAGAAGAAATTTCAATATAAATAAATATGTATATATTTGATATGAGCGTCACTGATGAGTCTTATGTAGACGAAACGCGCGTCTGGCGTACTAAATTATAATCCTGGTACCTTTGATAACTATTTACACGACTGGGTCGATGCCACTGCTGTTGATACGTTTCGTCCCCGATGGTATCACCAGCCAAGTAGTCAACATTTTGGTGTTGACATGAATATCAATAACGTGGTAATTTTAATAAATTTCCTGTATACAAAACCTTGAAATTTTCGAAAAACTAAGGATTTTCTTATCCCAGGCATAGATTACCTTAGCCTTATTTGTCACAACTTTTTGAAATTTTGGATCCTCAATGCTCTTCAACTTTGTACTTGTTTGGCTTTATAAATATTCTGATATGAGCGTCACTGATGAGTCTTATGTAGACGAAACGTGGGTCTGGCGTTCTTAATTATAATCCTGGTACCTTTGATAACTATATATAAAAAGTTTGTTTTTTTAAACATTTTTAGGGTACCGGATTATATTCATTGATAATAATTTCTTCTTCATTTCAAAAGCTTATGTTTTTCGGACGTTTGATCTCAAAGAAATTAAGCGGCAAAAGAAACCGAGAGGACATCAAAACATATTTTTTTGGTTAGATGCTGACAGCGCGATTGCATCAAACTAAAAACAAGAAAGACACGAAAAAAATCTACAAAAGACTTTAGAATCTAAAGATTGAACAACACGAACGCCATCAACAATCAGGATTGAAAACACGCGGTCTGGAACGGTTAGCTGTTTCTTTTCACATATGACACCGTCTTGAGCTCATCCCATTAAAAATAATGTCATACAATTTTACTTATAACATCTTCTTTACTATATACTGTTTCGTCAATTAGAAGTCTTATAAAAATTTAATATTTTACAATGTCAGATTCCCTACTGAATACTGCTTGCAATAATGGAGAATGGTATTCAAGGATTTCGATGGCCATCATAGAAACTTTTCCGAACATTCTACGAGATGTTATTCAATCACGTATTTCTGCAAACAAATTGTATCAAAGGTGTGTCCAAGTTCTAAAACACTTCGTTCCAGAACAGCAGAAAAATATAATGAAACTACATCATACTAATACCTACGATTCGTTAGATATTACATTAATTTACAAACTTTTAAGACAGTTTTTGTTGATACCACCACCTACAAAGGGGTGGGGAAGTATTCCAAATAAAGTAGATATCTTATTGGGCGATGATATGGAACGAATTCGAGTATACAGAAATGAACTTGCACATCGTTGCGACACCAATATCGATAGAAATTTGTTTGATGAGTATTTTGACAATTTTCGTGATATTGGTCAAAGAATTGATCTTTATTTTAACAACAAGAGGGATTATGAACGGCGAATAATATGGCACAAAACGTGTATGATGGATTCAGAAATGCAGGCAAAATATGAAAATGCACTGAAAGAGATAGAAAACATTAAAAGTAAGGATGTATTTAATCTAAAAGTAATTACATTTTTTTTTATTGCAGTATTTGATATCTGTTTGCGTATTATGCATAATATTACCTTGTAATAGTTTAATTCATTGAAATCTCTTTAAATATTTTTCAACATGTTTCATCTCTAAAAGATACAAATGTTGCATTCTAATTATATGGAAAAACGGGACACGAATAAATCAATTGAGAGTCAATGGTTTATAAATACTTTAAAGTATACGAAATGTTTGATAAAACTTAGCCTTAAAAAGAGACGGAATTTTTGTTTCTTAATAGTTTTTAATTGCTGAACAGAGGTTTAAGTAAGGTTTAAATTATTTCGTTAAAAAAAAACCTGGCTACTGAGGTGAAGATATCCACGTGTATTACCGGTCAAACAGTTGGAATATCAACTAGATCTAGGAAACGAAAAAAGTACTTTATAATTGTACTATGTGATTCTTGTACTTACCTTCATAAATAACCTTACCTAACATTTGAAAGACAAGGCTGTATACAATGCTGAATATTTGAAAAAACAAGAGGACATAAACAAAATAGCCAATCCACATGAGATCATGTTTTCTTTCCTAACTGTACTGATATGTAACGATAAAACAGTTAAACAAAGAATATTTTACCATAACAAATACTTTCTTTTATAGAAGAATACGTGCCTGGTATCTTTGCTTTGTTTTAACGACTGGGTATTGGCTGTTTTTTGCTCAGTATCAAAATATTAGTAATAATGATGATGAACTTATCACAAAACATATTTATGACTGTCCCAAATCAGGAACCTCTAGTATTTTTAAGTCTTGTCGTTTATATTTATCTTTCGGAATTAAGTGTGTTGTTCATTTCAATGAGTAATCATTATTGTTTATGGGTCATCTGATTCCCGTTTCCGGTGAGCAATTTTCTGATTGGTAGCCCTAGGCTGTTTTCTGCTCTTTAACACGAGAACACATTTGATGGAATACACGTTTCACTTGTATGAACGGCCACTCATACACTTGTTTAGGTCTTGGCATTTAACTTATACACTGAGTAAAATATATACTTTAAAGGAAACGAAATTGATTTGCATTATTGTGCATCAAATGCAATATTTTATCTATTTCTTTCTACAGTGAGATTTGAAAAGATGCCGATAAAATTTTACTGGGGAGAAAGCTTTAATAGATGTTTAAAGAATCTTAGATCAATGTTAAAGGACGAAAAAGCAGAAGGTAATAAATCTTACAGTATTGACTATATATGTAGGTCTTGGACTTAAAAGCAACATAGAGTGTAGAAACAAAAACAACTAAGAATATAACGAAAGAGGTAACAACGTGAAACAATTAAAACCAAAAACCAAAACCAACGTCTATTACAAAACAATTAACAAAAAACAATAACTAGTATAACAAAAGCAGCCAGAGATAACTAATTGCAACTAGTGGCTTCTGACTCAGGAAAGTCACAAACATAATGGTTTTTTGTCGAGCCTTCGACTTAAGTCGAAAAAGCGGGACTAAGCGATCCTACATTCCGTCGTAGTCGGTGTCGTCGTCGTCGGCGGCGGCGTCCACAAATATTCACTCTGTGGTTAAAGTTTTTGAAATTTTAATAACTTTCTTAAACCATACTGGATTTCTACCAAACTTGGACAGAAGCTTTTTTATGATCATAAGATAGTATCCAGAAGTAAATTTTGTGAAAATAAAATTCCATTTTTTCCGTATTTTACTTATAAATGGACTTAGTTTTTCTGCGGGAAAACATTACAGACACACTGTGGTTAAAGTTTTTAAAATTTTAATAACTTTCTTAAATTATCCTGGATTTCTACCAAACTTGGACAGAAGCTTATTCATGATCATAAGATAGTATCCAGAAGTAAATTTTGTGAAAATAAAATTCCATTTTTTCCGTATTTTACTTATAAATGGACTTAGTTTTTCTGCGGGAAAACATTACAGACACACTGTGGTTAAAGTTTTTAAAATTTAAATAACTTTCTTGAATTATCCTGGATTTCTACCAAACTTGTACAGAAGCTTATTCATGATCATAAGATAGTATTCAGAAGTAAATTTTGTGAAAATAAAATTCCATTTTTTCCGTATTCTACTTATAAATGCACTTAGTTTTTTCTGCGGGAAAACATTACATACACACTGTGGTTGTAGTTTTTAAAATTTTAATAACTTTCTTAAACTATCCTTGGTTTGTACCAAACTTGGACAGAAGCTTGTTTATGATCATAAGCTAGTATCCAGAAGTAAATTTTGTAAAATGACAAATCCATTTTTTCCATATTTTACTTTAAATGGATTTTTTTTCTGCCAGGAAACAACACATTCACTCTGCGGTTGAATTTTTAAAAAATTTGATAACTTTCTTATTCTATTTTTTATTTGTACCAAACTAAAACAGAAGCTTGTTTATGATCAAAAGCTAGTATCTAGAAGGAAATTTTGTTAATATTTTGTACCTGTGTATCTGTATTTTACTTACAAATGGACTTAGTTTTTCTTCCAGTTAACATTACATCCAGTCTGCAATTAAAGTTTTTAAAACATTTATAAGATTCATAAACTATCCAGGATTTTTTACCAAACTTGGACAGAAGCTTCCTACAATCCAAACATGGTATCAAGCGGAATATTTTTATTGATTGTTGGGTATGTAATGTGATGATACGGATTAACTTTGCAAGATTATAATAGTTATTTATAACTTATTTAGGAAGAGAGAAAGTCCGTGTACAGATCATCATTCAAAACGAAAAAGATGTCGAGACAACTGTTAACATCCTTAATTCTCTGAAAGACGAAATAAATGAAGGCTTAACTGGTATTGAATTCATTGTTGCCACAAAAGGGAGTGTAGTACTGGATATAGATATACAGCTTGAAATGTTGGAAACAGATGAAAAATTACAAACGACCATGGGTTTATTTATAGAAAAGATTTTAGACCTCTTTACGACGTTACCAACTGAAAGTATTGCTATGGTTTTGTTACCTGTAGAAGGTTTGTAAATGTCTTAGTCACGATTTTTACATATGTTTATTTAGTATATATATTCTGGATGTTCAAAAACATGTAAAATAAAATAAAAAAAAAAACGAAGGAAAATCCAGTACGGAAAGTTTATAATCAAATGGAAAAATCAAGAGCTCAATCACATCAAAAATATGGATAGCGTCTGTCATATTCCTGACTTGATACTGTCATTTTTGTATGCAGAAAAATATGTTTTAAACCTGTTTTTTCATAGTACGTTTTATGCGGCTCCAATTTGGTCTCAATTGAATTTTAATCAGAAACACAATGATTTATCAATACAAGTAATACAAAAATATCCTAAGGATGTTACTTAATTATGATTATTTGACTACCATAAAGTGACAAATATGACATTTATCGGTACGACAAGAAAAATGTGACAGTTAATACATTCTGTAATGTTTGCGATTGTTTTAGCGAAAGTTTGGAGTTACAATAAGAAGTGCTGTTATGGAGGATAGAGGGAAAATGATGCCGTGCAACAATCAACCTATGGACCCCTTAGAGGGTTGTCGCAATGTAGCTCTTCCTTGCTGAGAGCTTGGGTCTTCATACTTGAATCGTATTGGAATCATTGTCATTTTCATCATTACACACAGTCCTATGAAGACCCCACTTTAGCAAGGCATAATAGCATCAAAGAAATACATGCTTTATCGTAATATTAGCACTTAAAACATTTTACCGGAGCATGGTATTAACAATCCATTATTTTGAATTTTTTAAACATAAGCACTTCGCAATGATTTAGGTTATAATTTTAATTTAGAGAAGTTCATCTGCTGTATTTGGTTTATAACTGTGTCTACAACATTATTTGGATTCTGTGTTTAATTACCATATATATGTAACACTCCAAACGTGTCCTTCCCCCAAAACGTGTCCGATTCCCCCAAACGTGTCTATTCTCCCCAAACGTGTCCATAATATTCAATATTCCCCAAACGTGCCCGATACTATTATTATTCGCCCAAACGTGTCCACTTTTAAACGCCAGAACTTCTCGCGTCTTTTAGCGCTTAAGAGTGTCCTAAACGCGACATCAATAATGTTCACGGCAGTTCTATGATGGGGGACACAGTTGATGAAGTTGTAATTAATTTATTAGCATTAATTTGTCAAATGCCCGTTGTTAATGATTATCATTACTGAAAATTTAATATGTAACATATGCATTAACTTTTGACTTGCTTTTTGTCCAGTTGCAAGTATTTCATGCTCATTTAAAGCGAACATACAAATAATTCTAGTACAGTTGAATTAATCGTTTAGTATACTATGTAAATTATTTTATACTAATAAACTCCGATGATGCCTTTTATATCAATCAGAATATTGCACGGTGGGCTTTCAGTCGAATTGACCTCCCATCTTTTTTTAACAGTTCTAATTTTTAATAAATTTTAGGTTACGAGCGTCACTAAAGACACACGAACAAGAGAAAAAACGTCCAGTGCAAAATATTTCATTCGTTAATTGAACGATATAATATTTACGATATATACTGTAGATAGGTTCTATTATCAAACCGGGAATTTAAAATTGGGCATTAACTTTTACGGTTATTGGGATGACCACTAGTTGAGATTTTAATCAAAAAAAAAATGCGAGTAAAGACCGATTTGTTTATGACTTCAGTAAGAAAATACTTCAATGTATGTTATGTAATATAGAGGCCATTTCAAATAAAAGTTACAGAAATTAAAATACAACTTATGCACATTATAAAGAGTGAAATGCTACAAACATTTTCATGCGCATAGAAAACGAATTAAACAATTTATTTTGATCTTTTAATGAAATAGTAAAAGATCGTAAAATGAGTATACAATAATGATAATACAAAAAAACCCACACAAATAGCCTACGTTTTTATAATATGAACACGAATGAAAGTTCCAGTAAAAATAAAAAGCTTGATATGGACACGTTTGGGGGTTGGACACGATTTGGGGTTTATTTAGAAATGGACACGTTTGAGCGTTTATACAAATGACACGCTTTGGCGCCCTTCGACAACTAGATATATTTTGGCAGTTCATTGACGTCGATGTTTGGTGGAATCGGACACATTTAGGGGGAAGGACACGTTTCTGAGTGTTACATATATGCCGACATATAACTCTAAAAGTGCGCACCCTTTAATCAACTTAATATTTTTTTCAATTTTAAAAAACATTTTTTAAAAGAAAAAGAATGGAAGGCCCTTTAAAACACGTTAGCTCAACTTTAGAAGATAACAATCACAAAATGCGAAAAAACGAAGACCATATGGATATTGGGATACTTATAATAATCTTAGCTCATTGTTTTAGCTACGATGTGTTGCAATATTTGAATACTTTTCATGTATTTGAACATTTTTAAAATAATATTATCAAAAGTATATATTGAATAGATATAGGAAGATGTGGTATGAGTGCCAATGAGACAACTCTCCATCCAAATAACAATTTATAAAAGTAAACCATTATTGGTCAATGTACGGCCTTCAACAAAAACACGGCCTTAAGGAGGCTCGCTGGTACAAAAACTTCAGCGGAAAATGAAACATTTGTTTTTACATGATGAATTTTATCTTTTACACTATTATTTATCACTTTATGATATGGTACAGAAATCAACCAAAAAAATAGATTCTGTTTTGCACCAGACGACTTTTAAAATGTTTATATCATTGAAAAAGCCCCAAATGATCTCCCTTTGGTGCAAAAAAGCCATTTTTGGCATTAAGATTGAAATATCTTTTTTAACTCATCGGTGACCTATATTTTTCATTATTTTTTTCAAATAAGCTGTACATAAACTAAATAATTGTAAAATTTAATCGATTTCTGTTATTTAGTTCTTTTTAGCTCACCTGGCCCAAAGGGCCAAGTGAGCTTTTCTCATCACTTGGCGTCCGGCGTCCGGCGTCGTCCTGCGTCGTCGTCCGTCGTCCGTCGTCGTTAACTTTTACAAAAATCTTCTCCTCTGAAACTACTGGGCCAAATTTTACCAAACTTGAACACAATTATCATTGGGGTATCTAGTTTGAAAAATGTGTCCGATGACCCGGCCAATCAACCAAGATGGCCGCCATGAATCGGACAACCCGTTATTGGGTTGCTGCCCCTGAATTGGCAATTTTAAAGAAATTTTGCTGTTTTTGGTTATTATCTTGAATATTATTATAGATATGGATAAACTGTAAACAGCAATAATGTTCAGCAAAGTAAGATTTACAAATAAGTCAACATGACCGAAATGGTCAGTTGACCCCTTTAGGAGTAATTGCCCTTTATAGTCAATTTTTAACCATTTTTCGTAAATCTTAGTAATCCTTTACAAAAATCTTCTCCTCTGAAACTACTGGGCCAAATTAATCCAAACTTGGCCACAATCATCTTTGGGGTATCTTGTTTAAAAATGTGCCCCGTGACCCGTCCAACAAACCAAGATGGTCGCCATGGCTAAAAATAAAACATAGGGGTAAAATGCAGTTTTTGGCTTATAACTCAAAAACCAAAGCATTTAGAGCAAATCGGACGTGGTGGTAAAATTGTTTATCAAGTCAAAATCTATCAATCCTGAAATTTTCAGATGAATCGGACAACCTGTTGTTGGGTTGCTGCCCCTGAATTGGTAATTTTAAGGAAATTTTGCCGTTTTCTGTTATTATCTTGAATATTATTTTAGATAGAGATAAACTGAAAACAGCAATAATGTACAGCACAATAAGACCTAAAAATAAGTCAACATGACCAAAATGGTCAATTGACCCCCTAAGGAGTTATTGTCCTTTATAGTCAATTTTTAACAATTTTCTTAAAATTTGTAAATTTTTACTAACATTTTTTACTGAAACTACTGGGCCAAGTTCATTATAGGTAGAGATATTTGTAAGCAGTAAGAATGTTCAGTAAAGTAAGATGTACAAACACATCATCATCACCAAAACACAATTTTGTCTTGAATCCATCTTCTTCCTTTGTTTAATATTCACATAGACCAAGGGTGAGCGACACAGGCTCTTTAGAGCCTCTAGTTTTATTTCGATATTTACTCTTTTCTCCTATTAGTTCAACAGAAAAAAAGGACATTAACAAAATGTATGTCATTCGGAGGCAGATTGTGAGCTTAAATGAATGGTGACCCCATTTTTTATTTCATCAGATAAAGTTCATTTATAAACAAATACAGCGAAATCATATATTTAAAAAAAAATTGATTTATACCTGCGAACCCCCTTAAAGTCTATTAAAGCAAGTCAGCTTGATGTTGCTGGTTTTGTAATTCATAAATGAGAAAATAATCTAGAATGGTTATATTGGATTATAATTTTATATAAGTATACTAGACATAAGTAGTAAACCGCTGTTCAAATCTCTTAAATGGCCTACGACGCTATAAATTAAGATACAAAACAATTTTTTTCTCGAATCGAATGAACGCCAAAAGACCGAGACCGTAATATATCAACACGTCAAGTTTCTCTTGCATTTTAGGGAGAGAAAAAAGTTGCTCTTGCTATGCATTCATTGCCTGTCATGCGAATCCGCACACAATATAAATCTCACAATATGGGAAAAATGACAAATTCGGTATAAACTATAGATCAGACGACTCTGAACAGTTAAAACCGAGTACACGTCGCTAGCTAGTGAGTAGAGACACTCGTGATAACAACCGTATATATATTTCAATTTCAGTTGGAAATGGAAGATTTCGTCAACATGCTTAATATAAGTGATAAATGACATACATCAAGGGAGGGAAAGATTTCAGTCGACGGCAAACAAAATAGCATAAATACAAAACTTACTTTTTAAACCGATTTCTTAACAAATAACAGGAAAATAATAATACTCGAACTAAATGTACAAAAGGAGCAAGTGATCATATAATCTGAAAAAATTAATCATGATCAATGAATAGATTGTCGTCACATCAATTGTTTTACAAAATCAAAAACCAACTGCTTAAAGATTGTTTGTAATTCTATTTTTACAGAGTACACGCAATGGAGTAAATCAAAAAGCATGGAAGAAAAAGTTTGTCTAGACTTTAATATAGAGGCTCAGTTATTAGAAACCGACCATCAAATGGAAGAACAATTAGGTAAAATATCTGACGCCGTCATCAAACATTCCAGTGGAAGTGGACCAAACCCCAATATTACTGCAACACTTCTACCTATTAGTCTTGGTAACTAGTTTTTTATTATAATTTATAAATTTGTAAATATGTAATCTACCTGCAAATATCCATCAAAATAATTGTAAAATAGATAAGAACAGAAATTCTGATACATTGGTTTGCAATACAATATTATGATTTCCCAGTAAATAATAACCGATTATTTCACATGTGTAATTAGTTTCCTTCCACAAGAGTCATTAAGCATATCAATTACAATACATAAATAGGTAAAGGACAAGGAACAATAAGGGCCATTTTTGGCCCCCTCTGCAAATGAATTATAAAGATAGAAGCTTGAAAAAATTACATTTGTTTAGGATTATCATTCGTTGATTGCCTAGCAACAAATTTAAGATCTGCTTATTATACGCTATTTTAAACCTTATTTATCAAAATATGTGTCTTTTTTATATGAATCAAAATGTATCATTGTATAATACATTTATGGAAATCTCAAACAGTAATGTCTTATTTATCTGAATTATTTATACGAGTATTTATCAACATCTTAGCCACCAGAATGACCCTTAGTAACAACACTGTATACTAGGCGACTAAAAATTTCCAGTGGTTGAAGACTATAAACCCTAAATATCACACACAAAAAATATTTTTTCTTCAAAGATATGCATTTTTACGATCCAACTTAAACACTGTCATCAAGTACTGTTAGTGAAAATTAGCTATTCGAACACATCCACTCTGGGTTTTTTATTCATTAGAAAGGTACTCCACTTGACCCATATATTTCATCTTTTAGTACTGTAAATTTTTGATGTTATAATGTCAATCTGTAGCCTTGCTATATAAATATGATTGAATCAGAAGAGAGATGATGTATCAAATACTCTTGCTTTATACGTTTTCAAGACAAAATATTCAACTCCAACACACCCTTACATAAAAAGTTGCACCCCCCCCCCCCCCGAAAAAAAAAAGACTGGTCTTACGAAATCGTTTTACCAAAAAATCAAAACCAAATGACCTTCAAGACCCTCTCATTATGACATCATAAGTATTATGTTAAGCACTTGTCCAACCCACAGCAGTTAAGTTAAAAAAACAGTCAGTATTACACAATGTCTGTGAATGTTCGTGGAACCAATGAGAATCATTCTTTGTAAAAATTGCCACTGTATGAATAAAACTTCACCTTAATTATATCATATTTGCAATTTTCAACTTTATTTCTACTAAAAAGGTGATGCTCAATGTTATAAAAACTAATTGGGAACAAATAAGTTATAATAAATCATAGTTTATCCTAAATATTTGCGTTTCTGTATTTGTTTTTAACATAGTTATTTGGACCTATAAGAAAACATACATGGACATGTAAACCGACGATATACAATAAAATAATCAATATGAGACATCGACTTCATGAATGTTGATTTCATAGTTATTCATATGTGCACAGGTATTCCGATCAGATTTTTTTTTCCGTTTGGGTAAATATTACAACTCAAGGTTGAACAACGACCAATAAATGATAGTTGTCTCGTCGGCCTTTATTCCACATACCATTCTTTTTTAATAACGATTGCAATGTAAACCTATTTTAAATTCATATAGACAATCTAACAATATATCACTTGTACTTTTTTTTATTTGGACAAGTTTACAGAGTGTCTTTTATATTGACATTTATTTCAATATTCGATGATTCTATGGTTCCTAGGTTGAAAAGGGAAAATAAATTCAAAATGACACATTAAATTAGACTGTGTGTTTTCATTTAAAAATAAAATATGCTTTACAAATATAAAAACGGTAGGACGAAGGAAGCCGTTACATCAATTTTCATTTAGCCCACAACTTAAATCGATAGCCTCAACTGTATCGCATGTCTCATAAATGGCTTAAGAGTACTTAGAATTGGTCAATCACCTTTGCAACTGATTAATTATGTCTATCACATGGCTTTCATTGATAGCGTCAGCCAACTAACTTTTTCAGTTACATTAGTATGTCTCATTCACGACTTAAATGGACAGTGTAAACCAAATAACCTCCCCTAATCTAGCACATGAAGTAAACGTCGACAAAAAATGTCTCCGACTGCATTAGTATGTCTCACATTCGTGTCTGTTGGACGCGCGTCCGGCGTACAAAATTTTTTCCTGGTATCTATGATAAAAAAAAACTTCAACCGCTCGGTCGGTACGATTACTGTTGAAGGGTTCAATAGCAGAGAAGTCAACACATCTATATTGACATAAACTGTCATTGATTTGGTCATAATTACATAATGTCTGTTTACAAACGAATGTTTCGAAATACTATGGATGTTCTACCCAGAATCAGAAGAGGGGTGAAGATACAAAAGGATCACAGTAGAATAGATTATCTTCGCTATATTTTTTTAAAACCTTTTGTAATTGTGGGCCTAAATGCTCTTCAACTATCGTAACTCACAAATGTCCATGTATGCATCTGGCTAATACAAACTAATCTTGACGATATTAAAAAGAATATGTGGTATGATTATCATTTAAATAGCTCTTCAAAAAAGACCAAACGACATATAAATCAACAACTAAAGGTCGTTTCTACGATTCTATCATTCATGCCTATTAAATAAAGGCAACAGTAGTATACCGCTGTTCAAAACTCATACATATATGGACAAAAAACAAAATCGGGGTAACAAACTAAAACTGAGGGAAACGCATAAAATATAAGAGGAGAACAACGACACAACATCAAAATGTAACACACACACAGAAACGGACTAAGCATTAGACAAAATCCTATGAGAATAACAAATATAACATCAAAACCAAATACATGAATTTGGGATAGATAAGTACCGTGACATTCGTTTGTAAACAGATAGTTTCAACCAAATAATTTCTCCAACTGCATAAGTACATTCAGTGCATGATTCTAATTAGAGCTTCATGAGTTTGCTAACTGGAAAGTAAAAAATAGAACTCAAAGAAATCGAAATTTGAAATAGTGCAATTATGAAAGTTATGAAGATGTAAAAGATTACAAATATCAAACTACATGTTCCAATATGCTATCCTAAAACAAATTGGTAAAAATATTAAATACGATACTTCATTATCTTTTTTAGAGAATATACCAACCACAGCAAAACGATTCACCCAAGCACAAACAACTGTCAAATACAACCTTCCTGATTCTTTCACTTTCCGTCAACAGTTAAATGTTAAAAAGTCAAGAAATGTGGATCAAACATTTGGGACTGTGTCAAAATAGGCAATACATTAGCGTTTACCGAATCTTTAGGTAACCAACTTATTATTTGTAATACAGACAGTACTGATATCCACCACATTTCTCTTCATTATAAACCGTGGTATTTAACAGAAGTGGACAGAACTTCTGTGGCAGTATCCTGCATGATTGACAAAACCATACTGATTATTAATATATCTTCCGGTAATGTCACCAATAAAATCGAAACTAGTGATTACTGCTATGGAATATCGTATAATGAGGATAGACTATACGTTGTTATTGGTAAAAGTGTAATACATGTAATGGATCTGAGAGGTATCCTGTTCCGTACAATAAATTTACCTGCACACAGTACCGTTAACATTACAGCAGATAAAGACAGATTGGTTTGTATAGACAGTAGATCAATTCACTGTTGGTCGATAGATGGACAACTAATTTGGACGTTTGAAAATGGAAAATATGAAAGTTTACGTGGTGTGACAACAGATAACGAGGGGCATGTGTTTGTGACTGACTTTTATACAGATGCCGTAGTTAAAGTATCTGATGATGGTAAATTTCACAGAGAAATTCTTACTAAATCAAATTCATTGAACCATCCGTGTGGAATTCATTTTGAGAAGACAGAAAATGTCCTGCTTGTTTGTAATATAAATGACATCAAGGCTTTTCTTTTTGATGTCAAGAGAAACATAAATGAGGAAGATTAATTGTTATTCAACATGTACTACAATTAAACATTTGTTAATGGAAATATCTAGAAATTTACATTAGACAAACACATGCTGTTGTTTTGTTTACTTCTATTTGCATGAGAGAAAAAAACTTCAAAATATATTTCATATTTGTTTTTTCAAAACCACATAAAGGACAATTTAGTTCATGTTTGTAGTCAATAATTTCCTGTCTCAAAAAAGGTATATTGAATGATTTTCAATTTGTTAAATAGACTATGAATTGTTGATTGTATTTCATCTATAATTTGTTGTTTCATTGACGCATATCCTTCATCCTTTTTATATCCCCTTTCATAACTGTAAATTTAAGTGTACCTGTAATATTGATCGTTCGTTTCTTGCTATATATGAATGATATATTCTCCCTAGCCGATAAAGGATAAAGTTATATTTATATCAAATTATATTTTTTCTCCTGGTTTGATGTATATTTATCAAGAGGCAGATTTACAAGGGAAGGTAATTGACAAGGACCCTACTTATGGAACTGATTATATAATTGATACATTACTTTTTACCTGTCCCACACTAAGCGATGCCTAAGTGTGATTTCCCCTATTAAAAATCCTGAATCAGCATCTGGAATCTTTCGATTATCAGTCATTTCACAATTTCAATAAATCCTTTAAATTTCAACTTTCCAAACAAGTTGTGACAATTTTTTTAAATATCTCTTAATATCACAAAATATCAATGCTTGGAGCGTGTTTCGTAAAAAAAAAATGCCCATCAGTGAGAATCGAATAAAAAAGATGAAAATATATGAAGTTGAAAAGCATTAGAGACCCATCATTTAGGGAAGTTTAGCCTACTACAGCGAACATCCAGTCTGTGGACAGAAATCTAGATCATTATAATGTTTCATATTAATGAAATTATCAACATTTGAAATTTTAATTCTTCTTCCTTTTTGTTCCTCATCTTTAATTTGTAAGGCCGAATGAAAGAAACAGTTAAAAGTTGTATGATTGGGGATGAAATGTTTATTGCATTGTGCAACCTTATAAAGAAATGTAAAATGAAATATTTAAATATATATCTTGCTACATTAGATGCGATAACACTTTATTATTATCTCTTAAAAAGTATAGGCAATGTGAAAACACGCAAAATTCAATAAATTAATTAACTCCAGCTTGGTAAAAAATAAATACAAATTTTCAAAGACGTCAATTCTATACAACTGTTTTCGGAATCAAATAGATATTTGGTAATAAGGGCAATTGAAAAGATTATGCATGTAGAATGCTTACAGTTACTCGCAATTTAATCTTTTTAATCTTCTTTTGGTTTTTTTTAACTCTTTCAAAACAAATAGATAAGATGACAGTTTAATAATAAAAGAAGTAATAGTATAAAAACCCTTTTCTTCTCGATTCCTAAAATCACTGAAAAGACATTAATTGTCGAAATCAAGATATAGTGTATCAATTGTTGCACCTCATATTTGCATTATATCATGTTTTCCCGCAAATTTCTTGTTTTGTGTTTGGTATCAAAATAATTAAGATCCATTTTTTAGCTCACCTGGCCTAAAAGGCCAAGTGAGCTTTTCTCATCACTTGGCGTCCGGCGTCCGTCGTCCGTCGTCCGTCGTCCGTCGTCGTCGTTAACTTTTACAAAAATCTTCTCCTCTGAAACTACTGGGCCAAATTAAACCAAACTTGGCAACAATCATCATTGGGGTATCTTGTTTAAAAAATGTGTCCGGTGACCCGGCCAACCATCCAAGATGGCCGCCATGGCTAAAAATAGAACATAGGGGTAAAATGCAGTTTTTGGCTTATAACTCAAAAACCAAAGCATTTAGAGCAAATCTGACATGGGGTAGAATTGTTAAACAGGTGAAGATTTATCTGCCCTGAAATTTTCAGATGAATCGGATAACCCGTTGTTGGGTTGCTGCCCCTGAATTAGTAATTTTAAGGAAATTTTGCTGTTTTTGGTTATTATCTTGAATATTATTATAGATAAAGATAAACTATAAACAGCAATAATGTTCAACAAAGTAAGATTTACAAATAAGTCAACATGACTGAAATGGTCAGTTGACCCCTTTAGGAGTTATTGCCCTTAATAGTCAATTTTTAACCATTTTTCGTAAATCTTAGTAATATTTTACAAAAATCTTCTCCTCTGAAACTACTGGGCCAAATTAATCCAAACGTGGCCACAATGATCTTTTGGGTTAGTAGTTTGAAAAATGTGTCCGGTGACCCGGCCATCCAACCAAGATGGCCGCCATGGCTAAAAATAGAACATGGTGTAAAATGCAGTTTTTGGCTTATAACTCAAAACCCAAAGCATTTAGAGCAAATCTGACATGGGGAAAAAATTGTTTATCAGGTCAAAATTTATCTGCTCTGAAATTTTTAGATGAATCGGACAACCCGTTGTTGGGTTGCTGGCCCTGAATTAGTAATTTTAAGGAAATTTTGCTCTTTTTGGTTATTATCTTGAATATTATTATAGATAGAGATAAACTATAAACAGCAATAATGTTCAGCAAAGTAAGATTTACAAATAAGTCAACATGACTGAAATGGTCAGTTGACCCCTTTAGGAGTTATTGCCCTTTATAGTCAATTTTTAACCATTTTTCGTAAATCTTAGTAATATTTTACAAAAATCTTCTCCTCTGAAACTACTGGGCCAAATTAATCCAAACTTGGCCGCAATGATTTTTTGGGTTAGTAGTTTGAAAAATGTGTCCGGTGACCCGGCCATCTAACCAAGATGGCCGCCATGGCTAAAAATAGAACATGGTGTAAAATGCAGTTTTTGGCTTATAACTCAAAACCCAAAGCATTTAGAGCAAATCTGACATGGGGTAAAATTGTTAATCAGGTCAACATTTATCTGCTCTGAAATTTTTAGATGAATCGGACAACCCGTTGTTGGGTTGCTGGCCCTGAATTAGTAATTTTAAGGAAATTTTGCTCTTTTTGGTTATTATCTTGAATATTATTATAGATAGAGATAAACTGTAAACAGCAATAATGTTCACCATAGTAAGATTTACAAATAAGTCAACATGACCGAAATGGTCAATTGACCCCCTTAGGAGTTATTGTTCTTTATAGTCAATTTTTAACAATTTTCATAAAATTTGTAAATTTTTACTAACATTTTCAACTGAAACTAATGGGCCAAGTTCATTATAGATAGAGATAATTTTAAGCAGCAAGAATGTTCAGTAAAGTAAGATGTACAAACACATCACCATCACCAAAACACAATTTTGTCATGAATCCATCTGCTTCCTTTAATATTCACATAGACCAAGGTGAGCGACACAGGCTCTTTAGAGCCTCTAGTTTTATTTACATCTGGTGATCAGTTGTTTTTTTTTGTCAATCGCCATGACAGTCAGAGGTGATTCAGAAAATCCATTGTCGACCTGCTAGTCAAATACGTTTTGTTGAAATACACATATTTACGCTTTTGATCATTTGGAAAATGTGGGTTGTGGTGTTATAAGACCCTTCTGTAAAGAAATTTGTTTTGCGTGCACCCGTAGAAAATTGCGGTTTTTATCCAACGCAATCAAATGTTTGAACGTTGTTTTTAATTTAGGCTTGTTTATATTTTTCGTATGGGCTTGTATTATATTTGCCTTCGGGTTTATATAATCCGTACATACTAATTCGACTCTTCAAAATTCATGGATCTATCATAAATTGTGGCAAGTTATATGAATTTTTGAAATACTAATGACTTTTCTACCTCAAAAATTTAGCTGTATTTTGCAAAATTTGTAGTATCGTTTGGTCTTCAATGCTCTTCAAATTCGTTCCTTGTTTATCCTGTTTAATTTTTGTAGATGTAAGCGTCACTGATTACTGTTTTGTAGATAAAACGCGCTTCTGGCGCAGATACAAAATTTCAATCCTGATATCTATCATAAGTTAATTTACAACCGCTTGGTTAATGCCACTGCTGGTGTTTTTTTTGTTTCTCGACGGTTTAACTAGTCAAGTAGTAAGCACTTTGTGATGACATTTTATATCATTGATATGGTAATAATTATGAATTAACTTTTTACAAAACTTGGAATTTTTGAAATTCTTAGGCTTCTCTACCTCAGGAATAGATTACCTAAGCTGTATTTGGCAAAACTTTTAGGAATTTTTGGCCTTCGTACTTATTTGGTCTGTTCATATTTTTTTTTAAATCGACCTCACTGACGAGTCTTTTGTAGACAAAACATACCTTTGGCGCAAATACAAATTTTCCATCCAGGTATCTATGAGGAGATGCTTTTTTATATGGCCTTCAAAATACCGTTTCGATTCCCAACACAACTGAAGAGACATTAACTGTCAAAGTCCGGATATTGTTTATCAATTTTTGAACCTCCTGTTTGCTGTATACCATCTTTTCCGCAAAACACGAAAAATATTATACCCGGTGGCGAAACAGGCCAGATAGGAAAAAAGGAAAGTACTGATGATAATCTGTTCAAACCGAATACTGAAATAGCTGGAAAGGAAAAACTACAATACGCATGTGCCGATAGTACCATGCATCGGCAAAATATACCACAACAATATTGTAACAAAAGACCAACCCCAAGTCATGAATCTGAAACTTCACACCTCTTAACTAACATGTGTTGTACATGAAAGCAAGTTGTTCTATTCAAAAGTGAAAAGGGAACATTATGTTGTCAAAATGTAACTTTGCTATCAAACTTTTTATTTTAAAGACAATCCGGTACAAATTTCAATATTTCCATGTAAACCTCAGGTTTCACAATTGTTGTAACAGAGGGTAACTTTGTTGTTATTGATTTCTGTATAACATTGTATTCACAAAGGTTATCGGAATAAACTAAAACTGGTTGGTATTAAATAATTAATTAAGATTCATTTTTTTTTATATCTGGTGGTCTGTTTATTTGCCATGGCAGTCAGCAGTGTTGAAAATATCCGTTGTTCGACCTGCTAGCCAAATGCGTTTTGTCAACAAAAAAAGTGTTGTTTGCTCTGAATCTTCAACCCTCTACCAAGAAATTTGTTTTACATGCACTCGTTTAAAAATTACGATATTTATCCAATGCAATCATAGGTTTGATCATTGTGTTCAATTCAAATTCATATAAATATGACCTACAAAGAACCTTGATTATAAAAAGTTAGAGAAGTGGTTATTTTTTCCGATCGTTTCTTTATCAATGATACACGAATGTCACCACTTCAACCTTTTACTTAAAATTCCTATAATTCTATTATGATAGTTAATGAGCGCTTGTCTTTATAAAGATAAGAGATGTCTTCCGATTGTTAAGCAACTGTCCATGAGAGTTCAAATGACGAATATAAGCAATTATAACTACTTTTTGGTCTTCTACAATTTAAAAACCCATACCGTGTTGTAGCCTTCAAACGGAACCGACATAAAGTTGTGTTAAAATCAATCTAGAAAAATAATTTATAAATAATAATATAATAATTTACGAAAAAACTCATTTCACAGAGATGACAACTACAACCACTTTATTCATGTTATTACAATTTCTGACATTTGAACATGCAAACATATAGAAAGAGGCGGTGTTCAACTAATTTGAGCGCGATGAATTCTGATGATTGATATATGAAAACTTCTGATTTCCTAAAGTAAACCAGTTATAAATTAATTCAAGAAATATATTTGCATTGACTTCAAATAGCAGATTTTTACTGTATTTACCCCCGATGAGTTCTGGAAAAAATATTTTCAACAAAACATTCTTCTTTTGAAGAACATGTCTTCATATATCATGTATATGGGTTATTCTTTTAAAACGCTTAATCTTCAATCCGGACTTAGGAAGAACTAGCTTTCAGTTACTGTGGGAACCTATTAAGGTGTTTTTTTGTGTCTTATACCACTCGTTTGAATTAAATAAGGATATTCGCTTGTCATGTTTTGGGATATTTGTCTGATTTTCGGAATCCTCTGGTTTAATCCATTTGAATGCCTAAATTATTTTTGCCCATTGATCCCCATTTTTCTTTTTATAAATCTTTTACATGTATCATGATAAGCCATCTGTTAAAGTCTTATATAATTGAACGAGTTCTTGAAGGTAGACCGGTGCCTCCTCGAGCAAAGCTTTGAACACATACACAAGAAGTTTATACTGACATCGATATGTTACGGGCAGCCAATGGAGAGACTTGAGGATCGGTGTTATGTGGTCGTACTTCCTCTTCCGTGTAATGACCCTGGCGGCTGTGTTTTGGACTCTTTGTAATCTTTGAATAGACGTTGCTGGGAGTTCATAAAGTAATGCGTTCCCATAATCCAAACGAGAGGTTACCAG
Organism: Mytilus edulis; assembly: GCA_019925275.1. NCBI lineage: Eukaryota > Metazoa > Mollusca > Bivalvia > Mytilida > Mytilidae > Mytilus > Mytilus edulis. The sequence continues at coordinate 52,207,686 of CM034359.1, read as the reverse complement.
AGAGCATACAAACGTTTTGCATGCTTCTTCGGTAATATATGGTCGAATTCGTCCAATGTTTCTAAACTAATTAAAACATGATTTTGAAACAGCACTACTTTGTTTGTCCATTGCCAAAGTTTTCTCAAAATAAATGCCTAGGTTTTTTACGCATTCAGCATCACTAACAATGTTTCCACCAAAATTGAGATTCAAGTTTGAAAGGTCCTTCACTTGTTTTTTTGGAGCAAATACTATCAATTCCGTTTTATCTTCGTTTAAATGTAATCAAATATATACCTTCATGTGCTACTTTTTGAGTAAAATGAGGTCGAAATTTCAGATGTTTGCACAAAATTTGGATTTGTGGACTTAATTTTCCCTTCAAAGAAATACATAACTTTTATTATTTTAAATGATAAACACAAGCAGTTTTCATTAAATTATCTGTAATTTCTGTTTTATAAAAAAAATCTTTAAATTCATGATTTTTTTTTAAGTAACTCATATTTATCAAATATTCATGAATGTAGAAAAAAACGCAGTTTTTGCTGTTTATTTATTAAATTAAAAAAAAATGCATTTTTGACACTTTCTTGAAACTTGATACAAATAATCTTCATACATATAAAACAAACGTTATTAGTTTGAATGATAAAAATCAGTCGAATTATACATCTTTTCCCGATGTGTCCCAGTTTGACGTCGCGAAAACAATATTTTACGTTATCAGCGTCAAACAAATGTTACCTTCCCTGTAACTATATCGTATTCCATTACACTTGGACCTTGGTCCAGTCACAACTTTCCACAAGAGCCTATGCAATTATTCACTTATTGCTGTTTCAAAGAAAGGTTGAATGCAAAAAATCATCGAACAAAGTTGATTCTTGTTGAATTATAATTTAATTACGGGTGCCACATGTGGAGCAGGATCAACATTCTCTTCTGGAGCACCTGAGATCACCCTAAGATTTGTGTGGGGTTAGGGTTGCTTAAACTTTAATTTCTGTATTGTGTTTTATAAACTATTGCATTTTTGTCATTTTCGTTTAAAGCCATGGCATCGTTAGTTTATTTTTGATTATGAGTTTGAATGTCCCTCAAGTGCCTTGTTTGATATATTTGTCAGGACATTCGCATGTATACGCTGGTTCTCCTGTAGAATTAGGTAAGCATAAGTGAGTGCAGCCACCGTTGTTGCTACCACATGGATTTGTACCTGAAATTTGAAGAAAATATGTCTATAAACCTGTCTCATATTATCATTTATCGAGTTGAATAATTATTTTTCTTAAAGTTCGGCTTCATTGATTTCTTTATACCTACTAATGAACTAAGAGTAAACATGGAACGTGGATAAATATTTCAATTCAGAAACAAATATTTTGTCAATAAATCGATTGAACCAAAATATTGTTGTACATGTGACCTTTTGTTTTCGTGTTTGTATTACATCAGTTATGAACAATGTATCTCATCATTTTGATTCACATCTATTTTTTACTTTCTAAATCTTGCAACGAATTGGGTTACACGTAATGTCATGACCTCAATTTATGAGTTAATCTTTGGAATTTTCTTATTTTCTATTCTTTGCAATTTTTCTTATTTTCTACCTCAAATGTTTTTTCTTACATTTTATATTAAATTTTCCTCACTTTTAGTAATAATTTTATGAACTGTAATTTTGAATACAAATGGTATGTTCCCAAAAATATAGCTGTGTAATTTACTTTTTTAAATAAAATTATTTATTTTTTTAATAGTCACTATTTTACATCACCCTTTGAGCACCACCTGACTCAGGTGTTACAGGGTTTCAAGACTATCTCTCTCTCTCTCTCTCTCTCTCTCTCTCTCTCTCTCTCTCTCTCTCTCTCTCTCTCTCTCTCTCTCTCTCTCTCTCTCTCTCTCTCTCTCTCTCTCTCTCTCTCTCTCTCTCTCTCTCTCTCTCTCTCTCTTCTTCTCTCTCTCTCTCACTCTCACTATAGTGTAACAACTCCTTACAGACTATTTCTAGGGCTTATATCTCAAAACCAAAGACATGGACCTTGCATTGTTTTGCTTTTTCAGTTCTTATTATCAATTAACTACTGCTTGTTATTTTGAAACAGATTAGCGAACATCCTTCATGTTATAATGCCTTTTAAAAATTATAAAATTTAAACCACAGAACGGCGAAAATACTTGAACTATATCAGAACATCTAATGGTAATTCCAGATATATCTACCCCCCCTTTTGACTAATTGCTTTTGTATTTAAATTGTGTCAAAGATCAAATTTGTTCGTTCAGTGATGGTTCACTTGTTTTTGTAAATATGTCTTTTTATTTAGTTAAGCCTATCCAGTTGATATTCTATAGTGTGTCTTTCTATGTTGTGATCCCAAACTATAGTTTCAGGTTGGGTGCAGGTTGGTGCATATTAAAACGTTTAAACCCACTGATTTTGTTTGTACCTGTCCTAAGTCAGGAACCTGATTTTCAGTGGTTGTCGTTTGTTGATGTGATTCATAAGTGTTTCTTGTTTTTATATAGATTAGACCGAAGGTTTTTCTTTTCGAATGGTTTACATTAGTCATTTTGACAGCCCTTTAAGGTAGATTCATGGTATACCTCCATCTTGGATTGCACAATCGCAGTACAAAAATCGGTCTAATTATTTGCCTAAATCTGCAAATTTGGAGACAGATTTCCAATTCAATGGTTAGACTGTTTTTTCTATTTGAAGACAAATTGTTAATTAATCGTATTATTCAAAATATTTTAACAAATATCAATTTTTTTGGTATAAAATTTTTTTTTTTTAAATGAGCCATTTAAGGGGAAATAACTCTTTTAGTACAAAATTTATACTGGGCTAATAGGGAAATTTTTTATTTTTATTTGTAGCAAGAAAACAAGTTCGGTGACACCATGTTTTCTTTTTATTTTCTTAAAACATATTATGAAACCTTTCTTTTCACAATTTATTTCAAAATTCTATCTCATAGAATTTTTTTAATGCACACTTATGTGTTTTTTCATGAACAAACTAACCAAATTTTGGCAATTTTCAACGACCCATAGCTTGAAAAATAGCACGGTGACCCATACTTTTTATTAAATTCTTGAAAAGAGCATAATAAAATCTTCATTTTGGCTAATTATGAAAAAATTCTGTCTCAAAAAATATATACTTGTGATCTACTTTAAGCTTGCTGTTCGGTGTGAGCCAAAGCTCGGTGTTAAAGACCGTGCTTTACATTATGGTTTACTTTTACAAATTGTGACTTTGGTGGAAAGTTGTCTCAATGGCACTTTTGCCTTAAGATAATTTTCTTCTTACATCTGTATTGACTATAATTCGAAATACTTGCCTGATACCATGTGAGAAATTTACTTTTGTATACATTTGTCAATTCTTGTCTGTTATCGGTACCATTGGATTTCATCTAAGATGAAGAACTGGATCTGCCATCACTGTATTGGATACCTAAACTACATAAGTGTCCTTACAAACAACGGTATATTGCTGGGTCTTCCAAGTGCTCCACGAAACCTCTTTCTAAATTATTAACATCTATTTTATCAGCAATCAAAGACGGGCTTCAGAGTTATTGTGAAACTGCCTATTCTAGAGGGGGCGTGAATCAGATGTGGATACTTAAAAATTCCAAAGATTTTTTAGAGTACATACAATCTAACTCTCTTTCATCTTGTAACAGTATTAAAACATTTAACTTTTCTACTCTGTACACTAGTATTCCACATTCCAAACTAAAAGACAAATTGAAAGAGATGGTATTGCTTTGCTTCGTAAAAAAGAATGGACAACGTAGATACAAGTATCTTGTCTTGGGCAGGGATAAATCCTACTTTGTAAAGGATCACTCTGATTCGAACAAAAAATTCTCTGAAACTGATATTATCTAGATGCTTGATTTCTTGATTGACAACATATTTGTAACGTTCGGGGGACGTGTTTTTCAACAGACTGTCGGAATTGCAATGGGAACAAACTGTGCCCCTCTACTTGCCGACTTGTTTCTTTATTATTATGAGGCTGACTTCATGCAAGAACTTCTTAGGAAGAAAGATAAGAAGTTAGCAATATCATTTAACTCTACTTTTCGCTATATAGATGATGTTCTTTCACTAAATAATTCAAAATTTGGTGACTATGTGGAACGCATCTATCCAATCGAGCTAGAGATAAAGGATACTACAGATACAGTTACGTTGGCCTCATATCTTGACTTACATCTAGAAATTGTAATTTGACAATGAGGGTCGGTTGAAAACAAAACTTTACTACAAAAGAGATGATTTCAGCTTTCCAATTGTGAACTTTCCATTTCTAAGTAGCAACATTCCAGCAGCACCTGCATACGGAGTATATATCTCCCAGTTGATACGATATTCCCGTGCTTGCATTTCCTATCATGATTTTCTTGATAGAGGGTTGCTGCTCACAAGGAAACTATTAAACCAAGAGTTCCAAATGGTGAAGTTGAAATCATCCCTTCGTAAATTTTACGGACGCCATCACGAGTTGGTTGACCGTTATGGAATAACCGTTTCACAAATGATATCGAATATGTTCCTTACATCGTAACTGCAATCCCCTTCCCTTTCATGAATGTGACCTACCGAATTAGACCATTTACCGGATTTGTTATCACATAAGCAACACGACGGGTGCCGCATGTGGAGCAGGATCTGTTTACCCTTCCGGAGCACCTGAGATCACCCCTAGTTTTTGGTGGGGTTCGTGTTGCTTATTCTATAGGTTTCTATGTTGTGTCATGTGTACTATCGTTTTTTATATATGATATTAAGAATGCATAAACATATTGCAGATGATATGAGCAAAATATCGTGATTCTTTCAAGCACTCGTTAATCTCCTTTTGGAAGGAATGAAAAAGTGTTTTGCAGTAGCTATATATACTATTTGCCGTTTAAATTTTTGTATACATAGTAATGTAATATGTAATATAACTCACCTAATGAGACCAAATTGGTCAGCATTGTTTTCATTATAAGATTGAAGAAAGCCATTTCAAAATTCGATGATGTTCACTTAAGAACTAACACATATTTGATGAGTTGATTTTGAAATAAGTTTAATTCAACAGACAGGTGTCCCTTCATTTAAATACTTTCAATAATTAAAATAGCAGATCATTATTCTAATAGTCGGACGTTTTGTTCAAGTACCTCACGAAATGTGGTAATTGGGAAGTTAAAGTATATTTAAAATTATCTTTAAACTACCATTCGTAATGACTCATCATTTGCCTGATGTGATATGACATTTGAAAATTTGAAATTATTCCCTATCATCCTATATGGGTGAATCAACAGAGATTTGAGATACTAGTATTCGTCAAAAACACACAAAAACCCTATTTAAGATAAATAACTTAAATGGCAAGTAGATTAGTACTTTTTAGATTAAAAAATATGTGTCCTTTATATTGATGTGATAAGATTTAAAATCTAAATTTTAAATCAGTTATCGGTTGTGCTCAGGCACCATGTCCGTTATACTACTTCGTCAATTATTATTATTATTTGGTTTTTAATTGGATTATCGATCTTCCCAAGTGATTGATTTACCCATAATCCTCCTTTTACCGTCGACATTTGGCAAAAGAAGACGCTTTTTAGAGCAAGAAGAAAATCTGCACAAATCTGACACATAAGTTGTTAAAAACGTTATTTATTTTTAAAGTATTTCAAACAATTTTGTTCATGGAATTGATTATCGTTTATTTGACTCGATTGATACAATTGTCGAAGCGCCAGGGCGAAACAAAAATTTTCATGCAGCAGACGGCATGGCATGGTTTTGAAAATTTTGACTTCTTGAATAAGTTTATGTCTAGCAGAAGTTTAATTTTTTAAACATTATATTGGATAGATACAGTGAACACATCAAATATTGGAGATAGCAGAATTCCAATATTATTTGTTTGAGGTGGATGCAAATCTAATTTTTTTTTCATCGATCGGCCACAGCAGAATCGGGCAATTGTCTTTCTTTTACATTGTCTTATATCATATATTATCTGTCATATAATCAAATATTTACATAAGTTAACATATTGTGTCTTTTTCAGTTTAAAATGCTTAGAGCTTCTAAAAGAAAAAGGGTGGTGCCCAAGGGAAGAGGAGATAGCGTGGCTCCGGCCGCTAAGAGAAGTGTCTCGCGTCGAAAAGTTGGAGATGTCCATGAAATCAGATCAACAGGGAGTCCAGTGGCAACCAATACACTAGATACAGAAGTGATGACTATGGCTCCGGTCCCAACAACCGCTACTGAACCCATTACGGTCCCAACAACCGCTACTGAACCCATTACACATTCAGGTAATTGTCCAGTATTTCAAAACCCAATTCCTTGCATTAAGGCCAGTGATGACCTTGCTAGAAATGTCACTGTTAGCTTGAGGCAAAAAATTATTGCTGGAGAGTATATTGACCTGGCCTTACTGTTAGTAAATTCACAAGCCTCTGCAGGGGATAAACAAAAAGTAGTTATTTCGCAGGGAGAAATTTTGCTACAACCACGGCAGCAACAACAAAAAATTGACTCCATCGATACCTGGACAGACGCATATTTAGTGTATATAAGTATTTATTGTACTGCTCACCAGCATGTATTTCAAGAATTACTAAAGTACATGCATAGTATTCGGTTAGGTGCTAAGCGGTGCGCACTAGGGTGGAAATCGTATGACGAACAATTCCGCCTCAGAATGTCACAGGATCCAGCAGGGTCTTGGGCTGTGGTTGACCCTGAGCTATGGCTGCTTTATACGTATCCTCCGTCTTCTAATAGTAATGCGCCAGTAAGCACGGGGCGCTTTAAATGTTACGCATTCAATTACCAGGGCAATTGCGTGAATCAATCATGTCCTTATAATCATTCTTCTTTAAGATGTTCTGATCAGCACCCACTTATACAGTGCCCAAGACAAAACGTTTTTCCTAATAGGGTAGGTGGAAATGCAAGATTTCAGCAACCTAGGCCTCAATTTAGACCGAGATTTCAAGCACGTGGTGGCAACCCAGTGCAGTATCCCAACAATACGAAATCGTATTCTGGTCACTATATGAAGTGATTCTTTAGCAGAATGTAATTAAAGTTGTGGCACTTTTTTTTTATGGTTCTATGTTAAAGAGATGTGTAAGAATTTATGACATTGTTCATATTGTTAATTTTGTATAGAATTAAGATTGTATTACTTTCAGAGTCCAAACTATTGCGCCACCTATGGGATAAAGGGTGGACTCCTATAAACATACTTGAATTAAACACGTATATAGGTGATTATGCAAATAGGGTGGATGCTCAGCTCCTGCTTGAGGGGTTTACTTTTGGATTTAGGATACAATATGAAGGTCCACGTATTTCTACTACGCCAAAAAATTTGGTTTCTGCAGAAATACACAAGTTCGAAACATTAGCAAAGTTGCACGACGAGGTCAAACTGGGTAGAATTTTGGGTCCATTTTCTAAAAAACCTATATCGACACTGCGAATTTCTCCAATTGGACTTGTTCAGAAACCAGATAAAGGTTGGCGTCTCATATCTCATTTGTCTTATCCAAGTGGAGGTAGCATTAATGATTTTAATATACCAGAAGATTACTGTAGTGTGAAGTACTCATCATTTGACAATGTTTTAAATATGATTGCAACTCTCGGAGAGCGTGCGAAAATCGGTAAAATCGATATTCGCCAAGCATTTAGGCTTTTAATCATAAATCCTGCAGATTTTGATCTTATGGGTATCAAATTTCAGGATAAGTTTTACATAAATAAATGTCTACCCTTAGGATTAAGTAGTTCATGCCAGCTTTTTGAACGATTTTCGACCTTTTTACACTGTGTTGTTCAGTCAAAGTCCGGTCTGGACACTTTGGATCATTATTTGGATGATTTTATATTTGCTGGACATGAGTCAAATAATAATTGTGAGTTGTTAATGGACACTTTTATGAAAGTTTGTAAGGATTTATGCGTGCCATTGGCAGACAACAAAACAGTTGTTCCTACAACAACCTTGACATTTCTTGGTCTTGAAATTGATACTTTACTTATGTTGGTAAGAATTCCGGAAAACAAGGTCATAAAGTTAAGGTCTGGTATTCTATACATGGTTGGTCGAAAAAAGATAAAATTGAAGGAGCTAGAGTCAATCATTGGGCTAATGGCATTTTGCTCACGTGCAATTCCGTCATCAAGGGCTTTTACTAGAAGGTTTTATGATGTTATTTCAAACCTCCAACACGGAAAGTCGTATTATTATGTAAAAATTAATCAAGAGCTGAGATCTGATGCTTTAGTCTGGTTAGAGTTTTTAGAAAATTTTAATGGCGAATGCTTCATTTCGGAAAGTCTCTGGTTATCAAGTGATACGCTTGAGCTGTTTACTGATAGTTCTGGAAATGCTGCTCTTGGTTGTGGGGCTTATTTTGACAAGCAATGGACTCAGTTTCGATGGCCTGTCGAGTGGAGGGATAAAGAGTTCATGTCCGATATATCTTTTTTAGAGCTGGTGCCTATATTATTGGCCATGTTAATTTGGTCCCCTCAATTTTGCAACAAGAAAATTTTATTAAGAATAGATAACCAAGCACTAGTTTTGATAATTAACAAGCGAACATCAAAATCGAAGTACGTAATGAAGTTAATTCGTCCTCTAGTTTTGTTATTAATGAGAAAAAATATTCAGGCACGAGCGTTGCATATTCCAGGCGAAAGTAATGCAATTGCAGATTCTCTGTCTCGTTTTCAGGTAATCCGTTTCCGTACATTGGCCCCGGAAGCAGATCAAACTCCATCAGACATTCCTGTGGAGTTTCACATGGTCATTTCGGAACTGAAGTAGATTTTTAATAAACAATTCGGTAGCTCCTAGTACAGCAAAGTTGTACACCAGGGCTTTAAATTTTTTTAACAGTTTCAGGAAAGATATCGGTCTTGCTAATGTATGGCCTGTGTCACTGCACGACATTGTTGCTTTTATTGCATATATGTATAAATCTGGATTCGCTCATTCAACAATTAATTCGTACACATCAGGCCTAAGTTTCTACAACAAACTTAATGATTATGAAGACTATACACAAAAATTTATTGTAAGGAAAATGATCGATGGTGTAAAGCGTACAAGGTCGCCTCAGATGGACACTAGACTGCCTATTTCAAGAGAGTTATTGGGTCGTATTTTGTCCATATTATCTTGTATCTGCAGTTCTGCATACGAGGTAAGGCTATTCAAGGCAGTTTTTTCCTTGGCCTTTCATGGTCTTTTTAGGGTTGGGGAGTTGACAGTTCAAACTATGAGTAATACATGTTATTCAAATCATGCTTTAAACATGAATGATGTACAAATTTACAAAACATATTTAGAAATTCATTTGGTTTCGTCTAAGACCGATCAGTTTGGTAGGGGCGTAACCATACACATTCCGGAGCAATTAGACAAATGTATTTGTCCGGTGGTTTTATTGCCTTGCTATTTGCGAGACAGACCTGTAGTAGAGGGACCGCTATTTTGTCATTTTGACGGTAAACCATTGACTAAATATCAGTTTTCTGCAATACTCAAAAAGTCACTACATGCTTTAGGTATTGATAACGCTCGTTGGTCGTCTCACTCTTTCAGAATAGGTATGGCTACAGCCTGTGCCATTGAAGGGGTATCCGACGAAAAGATTAAAAGTTTAGGTCGTTGGAAATCAGGTGCATATTTGCGTTACATACGAACTCCCGTTTAATTGTTTATTTATATTGCTGTTAGTTTCAGATTCTCCTATAAGGGTTTGGATTGTTGGGTCGTCAATTATTAAGAATGCGTTTGTGGAATCAAGGCAACGCCCGGGAGGAGCTAATTTGGCTTTGAATAGGTTGGGAGTAAATATCTGGTGGCAAGGAACCGGTGGACTAACTCTCTCCAAGATGAAAAATCGCATTAGATTCATGCTGAGATTTGAAGATTCTCCCAGCTATATCATAGTGCACATCGGGGGAAATGATATAGGTAATATCAAACTAGGTTAATTACATTTCCAGCTTGTTAAATTTATGTCATGGTTATCAAATAAATTGCCTGAAACGACTTTAATTTGGTCGCAAGTATTACCAAGATTGCAGTGGAGGTATTCAACCAATGGGAACTGTATGGAGAAGTGCAGACGTCGGTTAAACAGTTCCATTGGTGTCCACATGACAAAGCATGGAGGCTGTTACATTCGGTATCCTGACATAAAAGCTACACATAAGTTCTTAGCAGAAGATGGGGTGCATTTAACTAAGATTGGAAATGAAATTTTTCTGAATATAATCCAGGGAGCACTAGAAACAATTATTTCTAGTAAGACGGGTGGCTTTACTTTTCCAGACGACTATTATACACTTTGAATTTTGATAGTTGACTCGTTGTAAATATTATATCTGCTCATATTATGAACTTTGTAATTAGTTTAGATGAAACATCAGCGTTACTGATGCTCTTTTATGTATAATGTAAATAATTTCTTCCTTGTTCCTCTGTTCATTTATTAGAAATTGTTTCATTCAAATTTGCTTGAAATGGCACAGCTACTCGCAGCTCCCCCCAATTTTATTGGCGGTTGACGGTTCTACGAAACTTATATCTGAGGGCTAAAATTGTCGCAGCACCGTCAATTTGGCAGATTTCGCTGCGCTTAAAGAACATATTTGCAGTTTACAGACTTATTTAAATCGTATGATAGCATTAGCCTCTGATTTCCAGGGTTAATAGCTTATCTTGAACTTGCCCCTTTTCATATATGGTCTGCCACCTCGAACATATTCGGCGATCATCATACAACATTTTCAAAGAAACATATGCATTTCTATCACTGAATTTTAGTTCATATCATATCAAAAATTGCATTTCATATAATAGTACATATATCATATTTGTTAATAAATGCTGTGGCCATTTCCTGCCAACTCTAATTTGTTATTTTTTAAATGAGCATCTAAGATAATGAATAAAGCCTTTTCCGACTGATTTTTACAGTTTGTTCTTTTGTTGCAATATTTCACCATTTTCCCATGTTACGGAATTGTTAAACGCTTCCAAACGTGTTTTTCTTATACTATGTGTTTTGGTAATAACGTATCTAAAAATTTCTTGCCTGGTAATATTGTCATTTATTTCAAATACATTGCTGTAATGTTGTCCTATTTTCGTCGAATGTGACCTACCGAACAAGACTGGTGAGGTTTGCAAGCAACCCGACGGATGGCACTAGATCTGCTCACCCACCCAGTTTTGGTGGTGTTTTTTGTTTGTCGGTCTTTAGATGTTATAGGATGTGGAGTTTATACTGTCTTTTGATCTCTTTTCGGGTTTTTTTTTGCCATAGCATTGTGAGTTTGGAGTTTGGATATCCTTTTTGCATCTTTCAACTCTCACCCTGGTCCTAAACAGCTTCTCTTGGTGTTATATTGTCACTAGTCTTACGACAATTATGTGTGTATGTAAGAGCACATAAGTATTCCGTAAACAGGAAGTTGATGACCTTATTCAAAATGCTAAAATCAAAATAAATACTGATGCGATATGAATGAATACATTTAACAAATTTTCGACAGCATATGTTTATTTATTAACCAGCAAACGCTTTGCTTTTGTCCTTATTAGCATTTACATTTATTTACATTTTGTATCAGTCTCTGTCAGCAAAAAGCAAACATCATTTCAAAACACAATAATAGACAACTACCATTTTGATAAACTAGCACCTATATAGTATGAAACAAAGTATGCAGAAAATATTACTAGAACAGCAAATATTTAGAAAGGACTTAAAAATGTGCCAATGATAGATCAGATATCCGCTGGGATTTATTGATACTATGGATATCTGATATAAAGAATTTCAAAATATATCATTTGACCTACTAGTATACCGAAATATTAAAATTGACCAGTGCTGGTATACTTGTAGTCAATTTGTCCGTAGCGGAAACACCTATACGTTTTATGCTTTACGGCAAAACGAAAAATGATGTGTATAAAAAGTAATTTTATAAGCCTTGTACCTTTGATAACTATTTAAGCTTATGTAAATTCAGAAAACTTTGAGAGGTTTTTAGTTATTGCAAAAATTGCGAAAAACAAAGTATCGCAAAAATAAAAACTCACATTAAATTTTGAAACCATTATCTATATGCAGTTTTGACTAAAATCGCAATAATCAATTTCTCATTATGTGTCCTTTTTTTCAATGAATGGATGCAAAAATATATGAATTAACAATATTCAATTGTGTTTTATTAAGACTAAGATTTGAGAGGTGAATGAATCAAACAATTTAATGTAATGTCATCATTTTATGGTTTTATATACAGGTAAATTACATTTAGGTGATAATGTATAAAATCTACAAGAAATGAATTTAAATTCTCCATTATCTATGCATATAAACATACAAAAAATAAATTAAATTGCTTAGTGACATAAAACTTACAGAACCTTCCTAAAACATACTATTATTTTTTTTATTATCAGTTAAAAATATATGATAAAAATTAAATCATTTGAATCATTCTATTTCGTTTTTAAACATACACAAAATCATGCATTATAACCATGATCAGAAAAAAAAATCCACATATAACAAATTTCCATTTCTTTTGATTTTTTTCAAATATACATCTAATCAAAAATTGTTTTCTTATTTCTTATATATTTCAAGTACTGATTAACATACAACTCATATAACAAAACATTTTCCAAATATTGATAAACATACATCTCATATATGGCAAAATATTTCCTCCAAATACTGACGTATTTTTTTCTATAATTGCAATTTATAAGTACCGTATTATCTTTTGATGACGAAGTCGTTGATTGGAGAATTGAATTTATGAATGCAACCATCGAACAAATTTGATTTATCTAAGTTAGTGTAGTAATGGAAGATTTTTTTCTCCAGCATTTGTAAGTTTGCTGCTTGTGTTCTTAATTAGTTGGGTTTTTTTTTTGTATTTTGTTTGATGTATTTCTAAATTCTAGTTTTGACGGTGTGTGAAATTTGCTACACAAACACAATAGTATGAACTACACAATTATTTTTGGAAGAATTCAAATAATTATTTCTTCTGTCGTTTTGTCCTTGGGAATGTATTGTCAATCACTTTGTAGTTTCGTCGTTCCACTTCTTCGATCACTCCCATTATCTGAAATAGACCCAAGTGAATATTAAAATTTGATGATATGTATATAAAGAAAAGACAATATTGAGCACAATATATATATATATATATATATATATATATATATATATATATATATATATATATATATATATATATATATATATATATATATATATATATATATATATATATATATAAAAAATAGAGATCAACGTGCACAAAATATAAAAAAGAGAAAAAGAACCTAAACATTTTAAGCATACAGAATTCGACGGACCCAATCCTATCATTTGTGATATAATAGAGATGATACCTCCAAATTTAAAACATTGCTGTTTTCAACTATTAAAAAAATATTTAAAGAAGATTATATAAAATGAGGAGATATGGCATTATGGCCAACGAGACAGCTATCCGACAGCATTCAAATGACGTGGATATAACAGAGAAAGCAATTGTAAGCCACCATACGGCTTTAAACAATGAAAAATAAAACCGTATAATAAAAAGATCCAACATGAAAATGTGACAAAAAATTAAACGGCCAAATTTATGTCAATACACTTTGCAATAAAAGCATATTGTTCGTCTTTATCTGTTTCTTGATTTGATTGGCCTAGTAAATATTGATATAACAATTGTTCCAGTTAACAAACAAAGAATCCCACTGAACACCCAATAGATAAAATTATCATTGCACACACTCAAATATATATGCTGTATTAAACAATTATGCAACGAAAAATAAAGCATTAAATATAAGTGTTTTCCAAGTTAGCTAGGTTCCTTTGCTAGACAAAAATCGTATTAAGATTGACACTGCTAATTGTGTATCGTTTTGGTTATTGTTATCTATCCACACAAAAAAAATTCAAAGTAAACACAGTGTAATTTCCAGATTTAGAACAAAAGCAATTTTTCAGCTAACAACTATGGTTTATATTTGCCCTTTATGTCTAGCTTTAAAACAATTTGCTTATAAATGAAAGCACCCCAAAAAAATTCAAATCTGAAACTGAAACTCACTGCAACATATAAGCTATTTGTTATTGGATGTTAATTATAGTTTCAGGTTTATATTTTGGTAAATATTAATCTCAAACAGTAACAACACAACACATCAAAGCGTTCAAAAATCAAACAACACATTCAGATTTAACCTCTTTAGCCAATCAAATGTCATGAAGAGCCATATATTCATTCACATCTAAAACCATTTGAAGCGGCTTTCCTTGTCCGCTCATAAGATGAGTTCGAGGGGCAACTAATCCAATCATATCTGAATATCGACTTTGCATTTCGCCGACAATTCCTTGCACCTTTACAAAAAAGTCATCGTAATTTAAAAATGCATTCAAATGTAAAGAAAGACATTATTACTACTTCCATGTCTATTTGACTTATTTCTTTTATACAATCTTATTTAAAGTAAGTTTCCCCGTTTAAAACCAAAAGAATAATTAAAAATGCATTAAAAAGAACATCCTAAATGAGAAAATGACGCCATTACTCTCAATCCATTGGATGTTTGATGCGTACTGATTGATACTTCAGTCGTATATACATATTTTATTTTATCAGTTGTTATAGGCTTTGAACTTACTGTCAGTATTGCAAGTACTCTCAGATCTGTACGTATGTGTCTTTTTGTTGTTAAACATGAGGGATAAATAAATACCCTGCCACGTCCTGTCTGTTCTTTTGTTTGATGTTTTTCTTTGTATCGATCTGGTGAGCTAAGCCTTTATCAACTGATTTTTATAGTTTTTTCTTATGTTGTGATGCTACACCACTATTATTTATGGACCTATCGAAGGATACGATAACTGTAAAATGCCTGTACCGCATCAGGATTATGACAGTTATTTTAACTTCTTCAATTGATTTATAACGTTCGATTTTGACAGTTTGTATGAACTTCCATTTTTTTAATTCGCTTTTGAGTTGGGTATTTTTGTTATATATTTTTTTACTTGTGATACGTACCCATACATAAAATGTTGCCGCCCCTGCACTAGCCTGGTTTACATTGTCAATGAGAAGATTCCCTAACATCTTCCTGGCACCCAAAGCTATATCCAGCTCTAGTGTATCAATGTCAAACAATGCTATTCGTCTTTTAATAGATTCCTTTCCGATTTTACCCAGCAATGCTTGTACATTGTCCCAGTACTACAAAATATAGAAAACCAAACAATGGTCGTATGCATCGATTGTAATTGTGTTTGCAAATATAGAATAATTTTCCTGTAAAATATCTAATGTATATATAATAAGAAATATATTTTTTTCCAAAGAACTTAACAAAAAGATGCCGCGCAATATT
>CM034359.1:52116811-52192081 GCA_019925275.1 Mytilus edulis | reverse complement strand
TGGACTTCAACTTCATCAATAACTACTTGACCAAAAACTTTAACCTGGAGCAGGACGAACAGACAGAGGAACGAACGGACGAACAAACGGACGGACGGACGAACGGAACCACAGACCAGAAAACATAATGCCCCTCTGCTATCATAGGTGGGGGCATAAAAAGTGAACAACAACATAATGATGATCTTAATTTAGGTGACATTCATATTGCTTAGTCATGTTAGTCAATAGTTTTCAATGTCGTGTTTTGTGGATCGGTTTGTATTTTTTAGTTTTTGTCTTTTACCATGGCATTATCATTTTTTTTCATTGATTTTAAGAGTTTAAAATAACTTAGTGTCTGCTGCCTCTATCTTTTTGTAATAATTATATACCAATACATTTATTCAGGGTTTGCTACTTCTAAATAGGGTTCCTAGATATTGACTGACCAATTTTTCACACAGTCCCTCTGACCAAAGGACTGCACAGTCTATTTGCATTTGACCTTCTTTTTCCTCCATCCACGAAAATTGGTAACCACGAAAATAAATGAATCCACAGTAATTTAATTTTGTTGGTAACAATCATAAAGGGTTGAGGAATAACTAATTTTGTTGATTTTACTGTGAATTCAACAAAGTTACAAGTAATTTGTAGTTTGTTGAATACATGTATATATATATAAATTATTAAGTCATCTGAAGCCCAACTCAAGGTGCTGGATTTTCTTGCTCTGTTGAAGACCTATTGGTGGCCTTGGGCTGTTTTCTGCTCTTAATCTTTGGTCAGGTTGTTATCTTTTTGACATATTCCCCTGTTGTTTGTCTTTTTGACATATTCCCCTGTTGTGTGTCTCTTTGACATATTCCCCTGTTGTTTGTCTCTTTGACATATTCCCCTGTTGTTTATCTCTTTGACATATTCCCCTGTTGTTTGTCTCTTTGATATATTCCCCTGTTGTTTGTCTCTTTGACATATTCCCCTGTTTCGATTCTCAATTCTTTTTACCTTTTTTTAACCTGGGAAATTTATCAGTAATTATTTTTACCTGAGACCTGAATGAAAAGACTGATCTATCCTTTGTAGATGCATCCCCAAATCCAAAGGCTGGAATGATACCATCATCATCAAATGGTTCTAAGGTTTCTCCAAGGATACAGATTACCTGTAAATGTAAATGATTATATATATTTACTGATGTACAACTAGCTAGTCCTGCTTCCTTCATATTCTGTCATCAACATCAGAAGATGTTGCAAGAAGGATATTATACTTATAAACTAAGTGCATATATTCTTGACACCAAATGAGATTAAAATTCTAACAAATACGTACTTGATAATTTTTTTCCTTATAAAAGTTTTTATCATAAATGTATTATTAATGTATCAATCAATAGGTAAAAGGAGATGATTGGTGTATGTCAATACAACGACAAGGATATAACACAAAACAAAAAGACATATAGTGGTTAATGCATATGGTTGGTCTTCAATGCCAGATAAATCATAAATGTCAAGCTCCAAATCATCTACATGTAAGTCTTGAAATTTTGAATAAATTTAACATAGAAACTACCGGTATACAAAAATCCTGTAATTAACATCAAGTTCATAAAAACAAAGGCAAGTGTATATAAAGAGACATTCAATTGTCAATCAATGTGTGAAGATCTAATTTGCAGCACATAAGATAATGTCTGGAAACCAAAACGTTGATTTTATGAAAAATGCTACATGTACCATAAAATATGGACATTTACAATTGAATTAGATATACGTGTAGTACCAACTAAACTGAACATAAATATTTCAATACAATTCAAGATTTAGAAAATATATAATATTACGTATATATTATAATGCAAGTGGTATACTGCAAGCCTAGAAAAAGAAGCATAATTCTTTTTAAATCTCCTATTTTAGTCTTAAATTAATTTTGTTGTGCACTCATATACACTGGTAGATATAGTTTAGGTTATAAAACTAGGAGTAAAAACAATAATGTGTCCATAGTACATTGTACACTGATGCCCCACTCGCACAGTGACACGATCATTTTCTTTTCAGTTGACTGTAAAATTGGGGTAAAATTGGGGTAAAAACTCTACTTTGGAATTAAAATTAGAAAGATCATATCAAAGAGAAAATGTGTACTCAGTTTTAAGATGATTAGACTTCAAATTCATCAAAATCTGCCTTGACCAAAAACTTTATCCTCAAACAGATGTACAAACAAACACACTGATGAACAAACAGACAAACCCATGCACAGACCGAAAAACATAATAGCACATTGAAGGTGACATCAGTGAATTCACATGTACATTTTAATGAAAATTCTATCAACTTCTATTTGTATACAGAATCTTCCTATACAAATGTTTGAAAAATTACAAATTTCATAAAAGAAAATTTAGAGTATTTATTATGGTAGGTAAATTTGTTTTCAAGTCTTTATTGGCAAACTTTATTTTTTATGTTTTCACTGTCTAACAAACTGCACCAAGTTTCTGAAGCAACCTTACATGCAATAATGAAATTAAAGTTTACCTGTTGATAAGGGTTCATAAATCTTGGTTCTATTGCATGTAGGCTGTTACCCCCAAAAGTAATACGGCCTTGATGTAAGTTGCTGACAGTAAAATCTATTCCTAGGAAAATAGTAATGAGTTTTATTGTTAGTATATTTTGTACTTTATACACAGTGTTAAATGATAACAACAGATTCAGGGTTTAAGGGATTTAACAATACTAGCTAATTGTGAAAACTTCATTTCCTTTTCTAGATTTACAAGTATCAACATGATTTTTTACACTTTATACAGATAAATATATGTATGTATTTTTTGATACATGAATATGTAGCCGAACTGTAAAACAAATTAAAAAAATTTAAGCTGTCACAACACAATATGATAGTCCAAATAAATGATTCCCTCAAGTTTTTTATTTTCATTTTAGCATACAATGAAGTTTTCACAATCAATGTTGTCTGTCTAAGCAGAATTTAGATACATGTACATGCATTATATATTTATATTTGTCATCTAAACATACTCTTTGATAAGGGTTCATTTCATAGGGAACAATTTGATGTAATGATCTGCCTCCAAAAGTTCTCATGCCCTGTTGAAGATTGCTTGCTGTATAATCCATTCCTATAATGCAATTGTCATCTCTTAGTCTTACTACAATTAGTGTGTTTTGTAACAGAATTTTAGAAACATTAACGTTGTGT
Source organism: Mytilus edulis (assembly GCA_019925275.1). Lineage (NCBI taxonomy): Eukaryota > Metazoa > Mollusca > Bivalvia > Mytilida > Mytilidae > Mytilus > Mytilus edulis. The sequence goes on along the minus strand of CM034359.1, from coordinate 52,188,859 downwards.
GTTTGATTTCACTTTAACAATTTATCTTCATACAGAGACTGAGAGTAGCCAAAATCTCATTTGTAGCTTTCTTTTCTGTTAAATATAAATATAAAAAAGAAGATGTGGTATGATTGCCAATGAGACAACTCTCCACAAGAGACTTATCAAGCTTGTTAAACATGGTCATGTGAATGTACAGTATGTACACTTGTACAAATGTATACCGTATTGCTAAAAAACATTTTAATTCACTTTGTACGCAACAAAATGTCCATAAAACAACAGCTCAAACTTAGGTGTACAAAAATGTATACAAGTGCACTTGCTTCATTGTACAATTTTTTTGTACATGTAAAATGTAATCTACTGATCTGACACTCATTACATATTAGTTCTCATTAAATTTTCAAATCAAAATTCCAATAAGGAATTTATAAATACATTTGTAATAACACTTACCAAAAATCAAATTACATGATTCTAATCCTGCTTGCCTAATGGCATTTTGTACTTCATCCAGGGACGTAAACTTGTCCAGAATGGCATTATAATCGGATCCTCCACCACCAAACATGTTCCATATACTGTTTTGTTGCATACTTGCTTTGCTCTTCTGTAGATTTGACAAATCTGGATACAGTTTATTTGTGCTGCTATTGTTTTTATCTGTTGCTCTTTTTGACTGGTTACTTGATCCACCACAGAAGTACCAGATTAGGAAAACTATTCCACCAAATATAATTATGCTGATGAATTCCATAGTGGTGTGTTATACTGATTCTATTATCTTTATGAACCTTTTTTGTTATATTTCCTTATCCACAAAGATCTGTCCGTGAACTGAAACTAAAACAAAAAGCAAAAACTCAAAAATCATTCTTTTCATCAAACTACATGTAGTGGTTAATCTACATGTACATACAAGTGTACATGTGTGTGTACAATGTATGCTTATATGTTTTTCTTCCTCAGAATAAACTTCTGCTGTACCTTTAAAAACGTCTAATTTCAGTTTTCCATTTTTCCTTTTTAATTGCGTAAATAGTATTTTGATGACTCCTGAAAGGATTTAATTAAAATTTCAGACATGTTGACTTAATTTTAGAATATTAATAAACAATTTTTATATTTAGTTTCTCTATTTCTAAATGTACATGTACTGATGTACATGTATATGTAAATCACTGTTGTTCTCAGAGAAGCCTTGGAGCTTGGGTCTCCACCACTAGACCATGAACCCACACACATGTATGTACATTAAACTACATGAATTTGTTATTTTGAAGGTTCTTTAAATTTGTTAAGAGTTGTTTTTAATATTTACTCTTTAAAAGTACTACAAAAATGTGCATTGTCAAATTAAAGAACAAAATTATTAACCATATACATGTACATGTAGTTGAATAAGATAAGTTTTCAACAAAAACAATACTTGAGATACAAAAAATTAAGATAACAGGTAATTTGTTCAAATTTTAAATATAGATAAGATAAAGGGTGCAATATTTAAGATACATAAAATGGTATCAAAACAGTTTTCAAGATTAACTTTTATATCAACATACCTGGAGCTTAAACTATTGGAAAATATAAGTTAAAATAAAGGTCTTAGGATTGCAACTCAAAACCAATTCATTATGTTCATTTTTAATAATCCTTTTATATGAAAAAAAACGTTACCTGATGAAAGTGTTTCTTTGTTTACATTGAACATGTTGAATATGACGTCATAACTTAAATAAAGTCACAACTAAATCCCTAACAACAGAATCAAAATCAGAAACGTTTTTCCGTTTCTTTTTTGACCAGTTTAAATTAAAAAGTAATTCATACAGACTTTGTCCCCATTCACAGGTAATGCCTGCCTCATATTATTTTTTCTGTTTTGCTGGTGTCAGCAAAATAGACTCTGTGGAACTGCCTAAAAATATATATTCTTTCACTGGCTTCTGGAGCTTGTAACAGTTTAAAGATAGAATTTCATATTGCTCTTACCAATTAACTTTTCTTTAACATTTGTTTAAGAGGCTCTATTGGTATAAGTCGTTTTCATACACTTAACAATAGTGAATAACAGTCTGTTCACTGTTGTCAGTTGACATAAAAGAAAGTCTTAAGGTTCCACTAAAAGTCAAAATATAGGACACTACAGAAATATATAAACTTTGCCTATATTTTTCAACCTATAATGAATAAACAGATTTTTTTGCAAATTAAGTGTTCACCCCCAAAACCAGTTTGGCCACAGTATCGGGATCGTTCGCCCTGATTACATGTTCGCCCTAGGTTCGTTCGCACTGAGTTTGTTCGCCCTGGTAATTCGTTCGCCCTGGGTTCGTTCGTCCTATTTTCATTTATGATACCATGCTATGTATATGTTATATATTATATATTTTATATTTAAAATTTATAATGAAAGAAATATATATTTATATATATTAAAATTTATGTATATCTATTAAAAGTTAAATACAGAATATTAATTAAATAAAATTCGTGGCTGCATTGTAACACTTTATTTTATAATTACGTTTAATTACTGTTGATTGAATTTTGATAGGCTGATTAGGTATAATTTGAAATCTTTGATATCACTGATTGGTATATGAATTGTCTTTGATGGATTAATAATGAAAATAACATTTTTCTCAAATAAAATAGTCAGTTTGGATGGGTAAAAACACTGATGTACAAATTGTTAGGCATGAAAGGGAAATTATTTTCGCAGCTTGGCTTCTTTGATCTCAAGTGTGTTTTGACAAATTTGTTATATATGGAAGTGGATTATGGAACCGGTGCATTATTCCATAAACTATGGAAGTGTACAAAATGTACATGTGTATTTCTTGTGACAGAGAAGTCCGACCTCGTCAACATGCAGTTTGCTGAAATTCCGAGACACTTATTTCCCAAAAGCAACAACACGTAATACATCATAAATAAATATTCGGTGAATGTAAACAGACTTCAACATATGCCATTACATACAAATAATTTAGTCTTCAGTTGTTTTACATTTAAAAATACAATGTAGTGCTGATTGAAATTCACAAAAACTAATTTCCTAGTAACGTAATTACATACAGATACTAACTTAGTTCTCAATACCTTGAAGTCACAATATCTTGTAGTCCTATAATTTACAGGAACTTATAACCTAGTAGCAGCTAGCTGTAGACAACATAATACATCGTAAATATTCGGCGAAATTGTAGACTGACTTCAACATATTCAATTAAATACACACAACACAACACTATAATAAAAAATATAAATCAGGGCGAACATACCTGGGGCGAACAGGTATCAGGGCGAACGGTCTCAGGGCGAAACGGAACTAGGGCGAACAGTAACTAGGGCGAACCGAAATCAGGGCGGACGGACCCGGATTATTTGGCCACAACATAAAAATTTCAAATTTATTTTCAATTTTCACTGTCTGACTGTGTACATTGTAAATGTTAAGCATTTCTAAATGAACATATGTTCCCATAGTGTAGGACTTTATTCATTATAGGTTGAAAAATACAGGCAAAGTTTATATATTTCGGTAGTGTCCCATATTTTTGACTTTAGTGAAACCTTAATTTTCATAAAACAAGGAAGAAAAATCAAAATCTAAGAATTGCATTGTAAGAATTGAAAAAACTTACATTTAAACGATATTGTTCTTTAAGGTAGACGATATTGATCAGCTATACGATTCTGTTCAACTTAAATAACAAAAATATCACACGTAAGCCTAATTTTCTGACTCAATTTTCGTAATATTTGTTTACACTGTGTCATTTAGTTACTAAAATCATGTCTTAAATATCTTTAGATAAAAAACGCATCAAAGATATTTATAAGAATTATAAATCTACACTGGTTAGTGACAAGTATGTTTTCTGGAAAAGCCACGTAATCATTAGGGTTCATGATGACGAAAATTTAATAATTTATTTCAAGTCTTATTTCGCTTAAAACGTCAATGATGCAGCAAATTCTAATTAGAAAAAATTACATCTGAAGGTAGATGGTCATTTAAAATCGATAGGATTTTTTTTATTTATCTGCAAACTTATATTAGTATATTTTTTTCTGATATTCATAAAAAAAGAATGATCAACGCAAGGTACAAGTTAGTATCTTGTCTTAGGAAGGGATAAATCCTAGTTTGTAAAGGATCACTCTGATTCACACAAAAATTCTCTGAAATTGACATTATCAAGATGTTTGATTTCTTGATTGACAACCATGATAGTTGATTACGTTCGGAGGACGTGTTTTTCAAGACTGCGGTCGGCATTCCAATGGGAACAAATTGTGCCCCTCTTCTTGCCAACTTGTTTCTTTATTATTATGAGGCTGACTTCATACAGGAACTTCTTAGGAAGAAAGATAAGAAGATAGCAATATCCTTTAACTCTTCTTTCCGCTATATAGATGATGTTCTTTTGTCACGTACTCGGTGTAGTGACTTCTGGGTATCGTACCAGAGTTTACCCCTGGATATTGGAAGATGCACCGTTTCTTAGCTTTCTATCTTTAAACTTGTATTTTGGCCTCTATCACACACTTACAATGTGTGGGACGTGTTGCTGTCTCTGAATAGACCTTGTGTGTCGTCCAGTAACAACCAGTGCTAACCTGTGCACTATTACTATGCTTTATACTTCCTATGCGCTGCTATTCCTGTGCACTATCGGTCTGTTCCACCTGTGCACTGCTTAACCAGCACTCCCTGGTTTATATTTTACTTGTTTACCTGTGCACTATAACCGCACAGTCGCATATGCACCTGTTACCCGGTGCGTATGTTCCACTTATATCCTCCTGCAACCTTATTCAGGTACGCAGATAGATTCTTATTCAGAATCTATTTAATCTTTATAAAGTGAAAATTATCCTTCTTACTTCTTTGAAGCGTCTGAATTATCCATCAAGCGACCCTTGTTTTGACAGCACATCAGCTTATATACTAAGGTTTTGGGCCATACCATTTAATTTGGACGATACCATATGTCTTATTCATATGAGTGTTTATAATTACCTAACCCTTAATGCTAAAACGTTTGAATGACGGCCCTTATGTTTACGACTACCGATCGGAATATTTCCGGGTATGCTAACCACGACTGGTCCGTTACTGATTCTAAATATTATAAATATCCATAGCAATGTAAACAAAACAAAACCGAAAGTAGACAACTGTTCAACTTTCAAACATAACGAGTTCGTATAACAATGTTTCAGCTTGATAAAAGAAATAAGATGAACCCTAGTAAAATAAAACAGGTGAACCAAGTTCATCACATTACCCACGCCTCCAGGAAATGCGTCCCCGCATTTATCGAACACAATTGAGCACATCTACATCAAGTGGACATTTTTCAGTCCCAAACTCTATCCGGGTATTGCCTCTAGCCATGCCATTTAAAAACCACAATTATAACCGTTACTTCTTCAGTAGCTAACCACTAGAACAACTCGTAGATGTATGATCTACCCGACATGACAAGATTCCCACTCAACTGTTTACTATTGTCTTTACACTGGAGGAAACGTTAAACATGGACATCAACTTAAACACGTCAACTTAATCATAAGTACCCTTACATCGTTTTACATCTTTATTTGAAACATGTATGCTGACATATTTTAGAGCCACCAATGTTTAACCTTTAAAACCAACAAGCCAAATGTTACATTTGAAAACCACTGAAAATATCAAAGCCAAAACCGGTATTAAATAATTTTGACTAACAACCGGCCACTTATGGACCACTCAAAGAGCTTGTTGAGAGGGATCTTTAACGTGCACAAAGCGTGGTACTCCTTGAACACGGGACTTCGGATTTAACGTCCCCATCCGACGGACATAATATTAAAATATACAACCAAATAACATTTAGAAAGTGATTCCTTCACTTTTCCATTACTATTTTTTTTATATTTATATACATCATGTACATGATAGGAATATATATACAACAATGAGATCCAAATTATCGAACAAAATCATGAAGCCATGCCGGATGCTTGGTAACCCTGCGTGGACGCCCTGCGTAGCCTGACTCATCCCTTGAATCACTTTGATCAACAATGTTGTCAGCACTATCAAGCTCCTCATTAAAATTTCGGGCAACACACTTTCCGGCACAAAAGCATCATCTTGAATTTCGAGTTCATTCATCTCTGTTTCTCCTCTCAGATGTTGGCCCTTGCACAACCTCATTCTATCGACATGTATAACCTGTGGTCGACCGCGTCTACCACAATTAATGAGATAATTCACATCCGAGTATTCTTTGAGTACTCGAAAAGGACCACGCCAGTAAGATGTGAATTTGGGAGAATGACCAGCTTTTCGAATTGGAAAGAATACATATACTTGGTCGTCTTTCCTAAATTTGCTCCAGTTTAACTGTTTGTCATAATACTTTTTCTGACGCGCCATTTCCTGTCCTACGTGTTTTCTAACAAAGTGGTGAGCTTCTTCCATTCGTTCTTGAAGTTCCCATGCCCATCTGTTTTGTGGAATTTTCTTTAAATAATCAGGTACATCGTACATGAGGTCCACAGGTGTAGCAACTTCGCGACCTAACATCATGCGATTAGGCGTACATCCTGTGGTCTCATGTTGAGCTGATCTATATGCCATCATAACGTAGGGCAATAAACAATCCCAATTCGAATGGTGTTCGTCAACATAAGCCATCAACATTTTGGCCAATGTTCCATTAAATCTCTCTACCATTCCGTCACACTGCGGATGGTAGGGTGTGGTTCTAGTCTTGTCTATCTGTAATAAGTGGCACATTTCCTGAAATAATTCGCTCTCAAACTGCGAGCCTTGGTCAGAGTGAACTACAGTAGGCACGCCGAAACGCGTAATAACCTCTGCTACTAATATATTGGCTACAGTTGATGCAAGCATGTTAGGCATTGGAAAGCTTTCCGTCCATTTGCTGTAATAATCGCTAATGACTAGGATATACTTGTGCCCTCTCTCGGTTTCGGGTAGTTCTCTCAATATATCCATAGCAATTCTTTCCATTGGGTAACCCGATTTTTGCAACTGCATAGGAGCCCTTTGCCGTTTATTCGGACCTTTTCTCTTGGCACAAATTTCACAACCGGCTATATAGGCTACTATGTCATGTCGTACACCAGGCCAGTAGAACCTATCTTTGATTCTAGATTGCGTTTTCTTGATGCCAAGGTGGCCTGACGTCTTGTTATCATGGCACTGCTGAAGTATTCGACGTCTTTCTGTAAGGGCACTATCACTCTACTTTTGTTGTTGTCTCTGTGCACTTTGCAAAGTACTCCATCCTGAATCTTCAGGTCATCAAACTGCGACCATAAGCTTTTAATAACATAATTGTACTCTCCTAGATTTTTCAAGTTAGGCTTGTGCCCATCTTGTACCCATTGTCTTACAATTTGCAAATTTTTGTCATTGTCTTGTAGATGTTTGAGGGATATTTCTGTGTCGTCCTCCTTGTCTCTTTCACATTCATCGGGCTTTGATGACACTGTCTGTACAAGTTGTTGTGTCTTCCAATCAGAGCTATATCCACACTGTCTACAAGGTATCCTACTTAACGCGTCTGCATTCTGGTGCTGACTTCCTGGCCTGTGTTTAATTTTCATGTCATATGTACTCAACACTTCAAGCCATCTTGCTAATTGTCCTTCTGCGTTTTTGAAGTTTAACAACCATTGTAATGAGCTGTGGTCCGTTCGAACGATGAATGCTCGGCCATACAGAAAATGACGAAAACTTTTGACGAAGTGTACTACTGATAAGAGTTCCTTTCTAGTGACACAATATTTCCGTTCTGTTTTTGATAATGTTCTGCTTCCAAAAGCAATGACTCTCTCTTTACCATCAATTTCCTGTGATAGCACAGCTCCGATAGCGTTATTACTTGCGTCAGTGTCTAGGATGAATGGTCTAGATAAGTCTGGATGTGCAAGAATGGGTGCTTTAGTTAGTTTTCCTTTCAATGCTTGAAAAGCTTCCTGACATTCTTCTGTCCATAAGTACTTTCGTCCTTTTTCTGTTAGTTGATGGAGACATTTGGCGATTTTTGCAAAATGTTCTATGTACCTCCGGTAATATCCACAGAGACCCAAGAATGAACGTAATTCGCTCGCATCAACTGGAATGGGCCAATCCTTTATGCTCTTTATCTTTTCTGGATCCGTGGCTACACCTTCCTCAGTGACGATATGTCCAAGAAAGTTAACTTTCCTTGAAAATAGTGTGCATTTCTTGGGTTTGAGCTTAAGGCCAGCTCCCTTTAGTCGATCAAAAACCGATCGCAGATTTTCGAGCATTTCCTCAAACGATTTTCCAACCACAATTATATCGTCCAGATAAACTAGACATATACTCCACTGCAGTCCCGCCAATACTCTCTCCATTAATCTTTCAAAGGTTGCTGGTGCACAGGCAAGGCCGAATGGCATCTGTCGAAATTGAAACAGTCCCCTTCGGCTGGCAAATGCAGTTTTCGGGCGATCTTTCTCTGCCATTTCCACCTGCCAGTATCCCGAACAAAGGTCTAAAGTAGAGAACCATTTATTTCCGGACAATTGCTCCAATGAGTCGTCGATGCGGGGTAATGGATATGCGTCTTTTACTGTTAAATCGTTGACCTTGCGATAATCAACGCAAAAGCGTGTAGTACCATCCTTTTTCTTTACCAGTACTATCCCAGACGACCATGGACCGTCGGCTGGCTCAATTACTCCGCGTTCAAGCATGTCATCGATATGTCTATCGACTTCCTCTCGCATATGAATGGGTGTGCGGCGTGGCGGTTGTTTTACTGGTGCATTATTTCCTGTATTTATGGTGTGGCGCACCAAATTAGTTCTACCTAAGTCCCTGTCGGATGCTGCAAAAAGATCTTTGTATTCATTGAGAAGATTTTCAACTCCATGTTTTTGCTCCTGGCTAAGATTTTCGCTGCAATTACTCAGTAATTTTTGCAATTCAATTCTTAGGTTCTGATCCTTATGTATATCAGTAATATTTTTGTCGTCGCTTATCACGTCCTGGATAGGGCTTATATTTCCTACAATTGTCCCAGCTCTTATTATCTTCACTACATTCGATACATTCATAAAGCGCAGTGGTACGGTTTCTGAGGCTTTAACTAAAGTTCTTGCCATTAAGGCACTGTCCTTTGCTACAAATTTGTCACAGGGTTCAATGATTCCTAAGCCTACTTCATTCTTTGTTGACGGATATTCGTTAATGTGACCCCGGACCAAAGCTTCTGTGCCTGGCTGTATGCATGTATCTTCAACTACAGACACTCTATAGCAACCAAGCTGTCCAGTGAAGTTCAGTGATATCACCTGGTTATTGCAAACCATATGTTCTTCTTGTAAATTAATCAGACATCTATTTTTCTTGAGAAAATCTAAACCAATTATGCCATCTAAAGCAAGATCCGCTACTACTGCCTCTGCTAAATATACGTTATGATCAATCCAGATGTGAAATTCACCTTTTCCCGTAACGTTTAGTTCAGAGCCGTTTGCTGACATAATAGTTTGAACCACTTCATTGAGGTTTGGCATCTCTTCTTTTCTCAAACTATTGAATAGTTTATTTGATATAAGAGTGACAGTGGCGCCTGTGTCTACGAGAAAACTGGCCTTTATATTTCCTATATCTACGTCTATATATGCCCCTGCTTCTTTCGTAGAGTTATTTTGAACATTCAGCTTGATTTGCTTTCTCCGCTGTCTTCTTGTTCGAGAATGTACTGGCCTTGCAGAGCCATTCTCGTGGTTCCTGTATTGACCGTTCCCGTTGCCACCTTGCTTTCGTAGCCTACATTCTCGCTTAAAATGTCCATATTTACCGCAATTGTAACATTGTTGATTCCGTTTCCATTCCGGATCGGCAGTGTTTCTTTGTCCGCTGTTTTTAAATTCATTTAACTCCATTCGAAGTGATTCTAATTGCTTAGTAAACGAATCCATCATTTCTGTAAACTTATCGTCCTTAGATAATTCTTCTGTAATATTATCTGCATGCGTAGCCCGCATCTGAGGTTTTACAAAATCTTGTCTTTTCTCTGCTTTGTAGAACGCCTCAAGTTCGACAGCTAAACAGATTGCTTGGTTTAAGTTTTGCGGTCTGGATTGTTTAATTTTTATCCTCATCTCACTATCGTGCAATGCATCTAAGAAATAATCCTTTGATAATGTTTCTTTTACTTCAGTGGGTGCTAGTGGGTATGCTCTGTTTACTAATCGTCGTATAGTTTGTCCTAGTTCTGGCAAGGTTTCACTTGCGTGCTGGCGTCTCTCCTTTAATTGAACTCTGTATAGTTCGTTCTGATTTGGCGGAGCAAAACGCTCTTCTAATGATTTCACTAAGGTCTCATAATTCATTTTCTTATCAGTTGGTAAATCGCTGAAGACACTCTGTGCGTGCCCGCGAAGGGCAGCGGCAAGGTAAAGCCCCTGCTCATATTCGTCCCAATTATTGATGATAGCACATGCTTCAAAGTGCGATTTAAAATCAACCCATTCGCCAGACCCATCATAATTGGCCAGTTTGATTTCTCTTCTCGTATTCTTTCCAGGCGTGCGTACTTTTTCCTGGTTATTGACAGCCTGTTTTGCATTCCTTTGGCTAGGTCTTAAGATAGGAGAAATCTCCACTGAACCTCCGCTACTGGTACCGGGCGTTGCGCTAGTTGTTTTGTAATGCCCTTGCTTAGAGCGGGCTCCCTGTTCGTGCTCACTTACGTAAGGTCCAAACAATGTTGGTGCATCATCAGCTCGTTGAAGCTGTGTTTGAACTGTGCGCTCTGTGACATCGCCGAAATACGTGTGCCTCGTCTGAGCAATACCAGAATCTGTCAGGTTTCTAGGTTGCTCTTTTGGGGTAGAGTGTTGTGGTGTCAAAAACCTAGGATTTTGAGTTTGTCTCAACTTTTCTATCTTTTGCTTTACATCTTCCTCTAACGTACTTATATGCTGTTGTAAATCGTCCATGTTTAATCAAGTATAGGTGTACTTGCCAATATCCCACCGCTGCCACCAAAATTATGTCACGTACTCGGTGTAGTGACTTCTGGGTATCGTACCAGAGTTTACCCCTGGATATTGGAAGATGCACCGTTTCTTAGCTTTCTATCTTTAAACTTGTATTTTGGCCTCTATCACACACTTACAATGTGTGGGACGTGTTGCTGTCTCTGAATAGACCTTGTGTGTCGTCCAGTAACAACCAGTGCTAACCTGTGCACTATTACTATGCTTTATACTTCCTATGCGCTGCTATTCCTGTGCACTATCGGTCTGTTCCACCTGTGCACTGCTTAACCAGCACTCCCTGGTTTATATTTTACTTGTTTACCTGTGCACTATAACCGCACAGTCGCATATGCACCTGTTACCCGGTGCGTATGTTCCACTTATATCCTCCTGCAACCTTATTCAGGTACGCAGATAGATTCTTATTCAGAATCTATTTAATCTTTATAAAGTGAAAATTATCCTTCTTACTTCTTTGAAGCGTCTGAATTATCCATCAAGCGACCCTTGTTTTGACAGCACATCAGCTTATATACTAAGGTTTTGGGCCATACCATTTAATTTGGACGATACCATATGTCTTATTCATATGAGTGTTTATAATTACCTAACCCTTAATGCTAAAACGTTTGAATGACGGCCCTTATGTTTACGACTACCGATCGGAATATTTCCGGGTATGCTAACCACGACTGGTCCGTTACTGATTCTAAATATTATAAATATCCATAGCAATGTAAACAAAACAAAACCGAAAGTAGACAACTGTTCAACTTTCAAACATAACGAGTTCGTATAACAATGTTTCAGCTTGATAAAAGAAATAAGATGAACCCTAGTAAAATAAAACAGGTGAACCAAGTTCATCACACTTTCACTAAATAATTCAAAATTTGGTGACTATGTCAAAGTGATCGCTTCTCATCCCATCGAACTAAAGATAAAGGATACTACAGATACAGTTAAGTCGGCCTCATATCTTGACCTACATCTAGAAATTGACAATGAGGGTCGGTCGAAAACAAAACTTTACGAAAAAAGAGATGATTTCAGCTTTCCAATTGTGAACTTTCCATCTCTAAGTAGCAACATTCCAGCAGCACCTGCATACGGGGTATATATCTCCCAATTAATACGATATTCCCGTGCTTGCATTTCCTATCATGATTTTCTTGATAGAGGGCCGCTGCTCACAAGGAAGCTATTACTAAACCAAGAGTTCCAAATGGTGAAGTTGAAATCACCCCTTCGTAAATTTTACGGACGCCATCACGAGTTGGTTGACCATTATGGAATAACCGTTTCACAAATGATATCGGATATGTTCCTTACGTCGTAACTACAATCCCCTTCCCTTTCATAAATGTGACCTACCGAATTAGACTATTTACCGGATTTGTTATCAAATAAGCAACACGGCGGGTGCCACATGTGGAGCAGGATCTGCTTACCCTTCCGGGAGCACCTGAGATCACCCCTAGTTTTTGGTGGGGTTCGTGTTGCTTATTCTATAGTTTTCTATGTCGTGTCATGTGTACTATTGTTTGTCTGTTTGTCTTTTTAATTTTTTGCCATGGCGTTGTCAGTTTATTTTCGATTTATGAGTTTGACTGTTCCTCTGGTATCTTTCGTCCCTCTTTTATAAGGCGATAACAATTATTTGAATACTCAGTTTGAATAGAGTCTCAGTACTATACAAATCCTTGTTATCAGCAAAGACCACCATCACAGACACTTGTCTCTAAAGAAATTCTGTATTCCTTAATATATTTTTTAAGCTTTATAGGGTTGGAAAAAATCAAAGACAAATACCTGTGGCAAAGATCCATCAGAACCATAGGTAATTGGAGACAAGTCACATTTTTTTTAGCCCTCCCCCTTTTTAGCTCACCTGGTCCGAAGGGCCAAGTGAGCTTTTCCCATCACTTGGCGTCCGTCGTCCGTCGTCGTCGTCGTCCGTCGTCGTTAACTTTTACAAAAATCTTCTCTTCTGAAACTACTGGGCCAAATTAAACCAAACTTGGCCACAATCATCATTGGGGTATCTAGTTTAAAAAATGTGTGGCGTGACCCGGCCAACCAACCAAGATGGCCGCCATGGCTAAAAATAGAACATAGGGGTAAAATGCAGTTTTTGGCTTATAACTCAAAAACCAAAGCATTTAGAGCAAATCTGACATGGGGTAAAATTGTTTATCAGGTCAAGACCTTTCTGCCCTCAAATTTTCAGATGAATCCTGAATTGCTGCCCCTGAATTGGTAAGTTTAGGGAATTTTTGCTGTTTTTGGTTATTATCTTGAATATTATTATAGATAGAGATAAACTGTAAACAGCAATAATGTTCAGCAAAGTTAGATTTACAAATAAGTCAACATGACCAAAATGGTCAGTTGACCCCTTTAGGAGTTATTGACCTTTATAGTCAATTTTTAACCATTTTTCGTAAATGTTAACCCGTTGTTGGGTTGCTGCCCCTGAATTGGTAATTTTAGGGAATTTTTGCTGTTTTTGGTTATTATCTTGAATATTATTATAGATAGAGATAAACTGTAAACAGCAATAATGTTCAGCAAAGTTAGATTTACAAATAAGTCAACATGACCAAAATGGTCAGTTGACCCCTTTAGGAGTTATTGACCTTTATAGTCAATTTTTAACCATTTTTCGTAAATGTTAACCCGTTGTTGGGTTGCTGCCCCTGAATTGGTAATTTTAGGGAATTTTTGCTGTTTTTGGTTATTATCTTGAATATTATTATAGATAGAGATAAACTGTAAACAGCAATAATGTTCAGCAAAGTTAGATTTACAAATAAGTCAACATGACCAAAATGGTCAGTTGACCCCTTTAGGAGTTATTGACCTTTATAGTCAATTTTTAACCATTTTTCGTAAAAAATCTTCTCCTCTGAAACTACTGGGCCAAATTAATCCAAACTTGGCCAGAATCATCTTTGGGGTATCTAATTTAAAAAAAAGTGTCCGGTGACCCGGCCATCCAACCAAAATGGCTGCCACGGCTAAAAATAGAACATAGGGGTAAAATGCAGTTTATTGCTTATAACTCAAAAACCGAAGCATTTAGAAAAAATCTGACAGGGTTAAATTGTCTATCAGGTCAAAATCTATCTGCCCTAATATTTTCACATGGATCGGACAACCCGTTGTTAGGTTACTGCCCTGAATTGGTAATTTTAAGGAAATTTTGCCGTTTTTTGTTATTATCTTGAATATTATTATAGATAGAGATAAACTGTTAACAGCAATAATGTTCAGCAAAACAAGATCTACAAATAAGTTTCATGACCAAAATAGTCAATTGATCCCTTAAGGAGTTATTGCCCTTTATAGTTAATTTTTAGCATTTTTCATAAATTTTTGTAAATTTTTAGAAAATATTTTCCACTGTAATTACTGGGCCAAGTTCATTATAGATAGAGATAATTGTAGCAACAAGAATGTTCAGTAAAGTAAGATCTACAAACACATCACCATCACCAAAACACAATTATTTCATGAATTTATCTGTGTCCATTGTTTAATATGCACATAGACCAAGGTGAGCGACACAGGCTCTTGAGAGCCTCTAGTTTCTGATAAGAAGATCGCCCGAATGCTCGAGCCATATGATGAGAACCAAATATTAACTTACTAACGTTATAGTAGTTTGAGCCTGGAACTATATAAGAGGGTGGTAATGGGGGTAACGTTACCTTCATGACGAATAATGGTAACAATTCTTGCCAAATGACGTTAACGGTAATTTTTGGTGCATAACGATAAAATATGCACCTTCTTTTAGACGAAAAAAAAATCGAATGATTTTGACGAATCACGTTAATTTCTTTCCAAAAATAACGGTAACGATAATCATTTGAGACATCTATAAGGATATTTTGACGAATCACGGTAAAATTGTAATCAATTTGACGCTAATGGTAGCCGAACATGGCCGTTTGACGTCTGACGATAAAGGGCAATAATTACTACCCTCATATAATATGTCGATCAAGTTTTCCCTGATTTGTTTTAATTTTATATTCTATAGATCGATCTATTGATGTGTTTACATCTAACATGTGTCTAAGAATGTAGTGCATATAAAATTAATATGATTGTGTCGAAATATTTCTGAAAAAAATATTTAACTGGAAGAAAATATTCAATATGAAAATTCAAATTGAACCAAATTCAGTTATTCATATGTCCGGTAAGGATTTAATTTATCAATCTTATGTTTTTAAATTTAAGCTATTTATACAGTTACTAAGGTAAACAAGTTATTTTTAGTCAGTTTACTCGTCATACAATTTAATAAAAGGTTATAAACTTATAATTTTTAGTTTCAAGTGTGCTGTCTTGTGTACAGTTAAGAACTAATTTTATATGTGAGAAGTATGCAATTGAAATACTACATTGAATCTAATTCTTGGTTCTTTTTAAAAGTAAAAGGCCATTTCAATGAAAATTTTGTTTCCTTTGTATGAACAAAATTAGCTATGTTTAGCTGCGTATAGAGACCTAAAGCCTTATGCATTTTCACATGTATTGACGAATGTATGTTCATAACTAGTAAATCTGTTGTTCTTCGTCATGTGTTTTGCAATTTTATTTTCTCGATTAAGATTTAGTTAAAACAAATGATAACAATTTGAAGGAGGTACAATTTGGATTGTATATTCATGCTAGAAATATCATCGCCGCACAACCGTCAACAGGCACTCGTCTCAGAAAATAAATTTCCTATATACCTTGTTATATAAAGGTATATAGGGAAAAAAATTCTGAGACAAGTGCCTGTGCAACCGTCACCCAGAAGATGTTTCAACATTGGATTTATCTATAGTCACCAACATATTTTGAAAGTAGCCTATTTTCGTAGTATAAAATTTTATTTTCGTAGTATAAAATCTAAAAAAACAAATCGCTTTAAGCGTCACACTAAAGTTATGTTTTTAGGGTTTGACTTATATTTATATTTTCGTATATATAGCCTTCTATGCTGCCGACATGTACATGTTAATTGTATTAGTAATGTTAAATATCAGAAAAATAACAGTTTAAAGTTCCAATCTTTTCCTAAAATGTTCTCTTTTCATTAATTTTACAGGCAGTTATAAAGAAGACTGTGATGGCACCATTACCATTACAAATCACGAGGATTATGATGTCAAATTTAAAGTGAGAACAACTCTGCCACATATTGTTAAAGTTAAGCCAATTTCTGAAGTTTTATCTGGAAAAAGTTCAAGGAAAATCGATAGTAAGATATTAATATATACTTTCTAACGTCTTAAGGTTACTTTAACATGATCATTTATATCTATTAAGTTAAAATTAGATTTATCACTTAACTTTGGTAAAACTATTGTATTGTACCTTTAATAGCTATAAAATAGTCAGCTATAAAAGGTCCAGAAATGACAAATGTAAAAAAAAATCAAACGAAAAAACGAATTTCCTGCTTTATGTAAAAAAAAACCCAATAAAGACAATACCTATATGATAAGAAGGAGATGTGGTAGGATTGTCTTTGAGATAAATTACGACCAAAATTCAAATGAAGTGGATGTAAGCAATTAATTTGTAGGAAACCGTACGGCCTTCAACAATAGAAAAACCCATACCGTTTGTATAATAATTAAGATGGGGTGTAATTGCCAATGAGACACCTCTTTACTAGAGACCAAATGACACAGAAACTACAGGACACCGTTTGGGCTTCATCAATCAGCAAAGCACATACTGCATGCATAGTCAACTATGAAAAGTCCCGAAATGACAAATGTAAGTAAAACAATTCAAATGAGAAAACTAACGACTGAATGTATATATGTTACAGTGAATTTGTAAAATCAGTGATTTTGTAAAATCAGTGATTTTGTAAAATCACTGGACTAATCAGTGATTTTGTAAAATCACTAACAGTTTCAGTGGTTTTGTAAAATCACTAACAGTTTCAGTGGTTTTGTAAAATCCCTGAAATTTTAGGGATTTTACAAAATCACTGAAAATAGAGCTAGAGATTTTGTAAAATCCCTGATTTGAATTAGTATAACTTGCTATTAAAAATGTGTTTTTCTTAATATAAAAATAGACTAATGATCACTAATGATTTTGAAATATATATTTGTTTATCTCACACTGAGAGCTAGAACAAGTGTATAATGCTAATGACTAAAAGTCATGTAAACGGATATTTAGACCACTGTTAATTTACTTATTTTTGCATGGCAAGTTTGGGTGACATCTACTGTTACATAATTGCCCTGCTTTTCAATGCATGTCTGTATCAAATCAACCTGTACTAGGAAAATTGAACTCTTTGCTTATCATAGACTTAACAATAATACCTTTACTGTAGCAGCTCTAAGTTTTTTAAGTTGGCATTCCTCTCAAAGTTTCTTGTAAAGTTCTAAAGCTTTGAATGAAACATTTGTGTACTTTTGATACCATTTTGTCCCTACCACCATGACCTATTGATATGTGAATTTTCTGAACTATCCTGTACATGTCTTCAAGACATACATAATATTTCTAATACATCTCCATCTGATGAATAGCGCTTTTAACGATTTTTCAAAGCTCCAAATTGAAGAACTTCATACCTACATTTAATAAAATATTTACTTTATTTGGATTAAAAGAGTTGAGAAAGTTAAGAAATTGTGATACAATACATTTATCTGATATATGACCAAAGTAAGTAAAACTTTTTATTTTTGCTTGGTTAGAACTTTATAAACATGCAAGTACAAAACACAGTATTCTTATCTACATGTATATTTTCTGTTATCTTATTTCATTATTATGTTGTGAATATTAATGTTATTTTGTAGGTAAATTTATACATGTAATAATACAACACTTATTTGCTTTTTATCTATCAATTTTCATGCAGCAATAAGATGCTCTTGCTCTGATATGCATGTAATATTGCCACTGGATCACATATCCTAACCCACTCAATTTCTTATACCTTACATATGTGTTTTTTTTTCTGTAATGACAGCAATCAACTTATGTTCCGTTTTTATATTTGATTTTAAAAATTTGATATAATTGGTTTTATTTTATACAGTAATTACAGAAAAGAACTATAATAAATAGTAACTTTCTTACAAAAAAATGTAGTGATAAGACAATGTAAGAGCTTGTTTTGTCTTGAACTCTTCTTTCTGTGGCTCATTGACAACATGTTCCATAATTTCATCATATTTTCCCCAGTTCTATATGTTGCACTTTAATTTTCCCTCAATTATTTGAAGTAACTTTTGTGTTTGTGTTTGCTCTTGATTTAAAGACCTCTGTGTCTGAGCCATTGTTCTACAGTATGTCAGTTGTATAGTGCATGAACACTGCTCACTTGATATTAAAATAAAACCTCAAACATATTGAGTGTTACTGTAGTAGGCTTTTTTTCACACAAATACTTTAAAAAAAATGAATGAACTTATTAACAAATTCCCTGAATTTAATCAGTGAATCTGTAAAAAAGATCTTAATTATTTCAGGGATTTTGTAACTAGTCAAAATCAGGGAAAAGCAAATATGTAAAAGACATGAACCAACGTCAACCAATGAACTAAAGGCTCCTGACTTGGTACAGGCACATAAGGAATGTGGCGGGGTAAAACATGTGTTTAAGCACTTTAATAACCCTTCCCCTAACCCGGTACAGTGGTGTAACAGTACCAAATATAAGAACAAACCATATAAATCAGTTGAAAAAGGCTTAACTCATCAATTGTATACAATTAGAAATACAATTAACAAAAACAAAGAGTGGGTGTGGCTGAGGGATGCATGTGGACGGGTACTTAGACATCCCAAAAGCAAAAAGACACTTAGTACAGACCTGAGAGTTCTGGCAGTAACTGGCAGCAAGTTCAAATCCAATAACAACCAATAAGCTAGATGTGTCAAAGCGACACGAATGGCCCCGTCTCAAAAAATTAAAAAACTGCAATTTCAATAACATATGTTGACACAAACATGATGGTTGTCCCACATATCAAAATTCAACTCAAAATTTGAAGGCGTTTTGAAAAAAAACCCGTATAACTGTGATTTTCAACAATTTATCAAAGTCCCAAGCCAGTAATTTCGGCAAAAATTAGAAAAGCGGAACGAAACTTAAACTTGATCTGTAACTCATCATGGTGAACTAACATACCAAATTTCAGCCCAATATCTGAAGGCGTTTAGAAAAAAACCTCTGTATAATGGTTTGTTGAGGAATGACAGAATGGCGGAATTACGGACAGGGGTAAAACTATATGGCACCGACAACTTCGCTGCGGAGCCATAAAAAATCATGTATCTAAGACTGATTTACATATGCATATATTTCTGAAATCATATTCAATTACAGTTCATTACCAAGGACAGAGAACTGATCAGCATTTAAAGTTCATGGTCCTTTATCTTTCACTTAAAGACATAGAAGACAACGAAAATGTGGTATGTGTATAAATTCCTCTTTCTATGATAGAAATGGTAATGCCTTTATAAATGGATACACTATGGCAAAAGGTTGGAAACAGTCATTAAGTAAATATGCAAAATACAGTTTTATCATCTTGAATTTACATGAACACTTACAATTTTTTTTAAGGGTGTTGGGGTTTGGCGGGAGATACATAGCCTCTTATAATATTCTAATAGCATCATATATTGATAAATAAAGACGTGTTTGAACCGCCAAAGAGATATCAACCAAATATATATCCTTCATAAACGAAATGTAAGGATATAAACAACTACTCTACATGTTTCCGTATATTGTCCTCAACAATAAACAAAACACTACCTGCACAAACTATCAAAACGTGAACCCAAAAGAGAACACTAACGGCCTGTTTTACCTGATTTAAGGCGACCGAAGCAACAACCGGTTTTAATTCTAGTCAAACCTTATCAACTTATTATGTCCAATTTAAAACTTTGTATACGAAGACGTGAAATACGATTGTTTTATTTTCAGTTTGAAAAATATAAGGATGACGTAGATCAAAAAAGACTTTCAGCAGCTTTTGTTATAAAACATAATTTGGATGAGGAGGTACGTGGATAAACTTATTATTCTACCATTTATGTTTTAATTATCACTCAATAAATGAAGAAGTATTGCAAAACCTTATTTTTTATAACAACATATATCTTAGACGAAGAGGCAAGGATAATAATCTTTATTTGTCATAAAAGTAACATTATACTTGTTACATAAACAAAATTAACAACAACAATAAAATAACTGAGTTGAACACACACACATATCTATTATATTCAATGATCAATCGTCACAACTCGGCCAATTCCGTACCTCATCTAAGGAGAAGCGGAGTCACCCGAGGATTACCGATTGATTCAATGATAGAACCATGTGTACAAAAAGAGAGGCGACAGATACCATAGAGAGATGCAAACTCATAAGCCGAAAACAAACTGACAATATCAAAGCAAAAACGAAAAACAACATAAAGGCAAACAACGGAACAAAAAACACAACATAGAAAACGTAAGACTGAGCAATATATGAACCCCACCAAAAAACGGGGTTGATCTAAGTATGCAGATTCTGTTTTACATGGCACAACGTATTTTATAACGTAATTCCAACACCTGACGTCACTGAAACTGCTTTATAGCATGTCATACAGGCGCGGATCCAAAGGGGGGGGGGGGGGGGGGGGGGGGGGGGGGGCTTTTTTTGGACGATCAATGCATTTGAATAGGGACATGTAGTTGGACCCTCCCTCTTTGTCCTGGGTTAGGACCCCCTTTTAAAATGTGTGGATCCGCCCCTGATATAGCTGAATGTGCATCTGAACAGGACACACTAAGACAAATTAATTTGGAAGTCTATCACCTAGTATATGTACTTCAAGTTGAGGTTACAGTTTTATACTCTTGATATCTAGTATTTAATTTTAGGTTTTACATAGATAGGCTTGTTTCGTGCTAGTCCAGTTTTTCAAATCTTTCACACTTGCAACCAAGCCAGGGGCGGATCCAGCCATTTTAAAAAGGGGGGTTCCCAACCCAGAATAAAGGGGGGTTCCCAACCCAGGATAAAGGGGGGGATCCAACTATATGTCCATATTCAAATGCATTGATCGGCCAAAAAAAAGGGGGGTTCCAACCCCCGGAACCCCCCCCCCCCCCCCTCTGGATCCGCCACTGCAAGCTGTTCTTCCTGCAGAAACTCTTTTAATGATATGATTTATTCCGTTTCAGTTCCTTTCACCTATGGCTCGTAGCCACCAATCTACAGATGCAGACGATAAAGATTTTGGCGGCAATATTCGAAAGAAAGTCCCGTGGCTAAAGAAGAAATAAACGAAACACCTACGAACAATGCTGAGATAATCGTTTTTCGTCCGTTGATTAGTATATCTAAATGACAAGGGTGTGAAACTTGAAATGTGACAATATATAAATGAATAGGGCAATTTTTATTGCATCGCTATGACCGCGAGGGCATTCCAATATATTGTTGCCACCTCGAGGTTGCCACATAGATTTGACTTTCGTTTTTGACTGGTAACGATCGTATAAATACGCGGACAGAATCGAGTGCAAATTAACTTTCCTTGTCGTTTTTTATAAGTTCATTTCTTCAATGAATACTCATAAAAATATTTTTTTTAATTTTTTTTATTTAGAACATAAATTAATAAATGATTTTTTTGTCTTTAAGTAAAAAATCATTAACATCTGTGCACACGTACAGAAAAATTGTGTAATCATAATGACATGCTAAAGAACACTCCAAGAACGCTGTGCGGGAAAATATGAATTTAAAGAATCGAAGTATTACAGAAAAAGGTCCACTCTGTACTTACACTGCAATATTACTAGAATAAAATTATTAAAATGGATGAAAATTATAAATACATTACAAATATTATTATGATGTGTGTATCACTACAATATATTAGTTATTACAGTGAGGATGAATCCCCTGTCATTTATATATTTATCATCCACGCACAAGCTTGTCTCAGAAAAGAATATGTATCTGTACATTAACCTCACTTTCAGGTTTATATATGTATTTTTTTACACAATTGCTTGTGACCTTCCACGAGAACTTGCGGTTATCCGATGTTCAGTACTTCTGTACTTTGATTTTATTAAAGTATGGCAATGAAAATACAACTTTTTCTCATTTCAGTTTGTATTTGTACAATAGCATTTACAGGCTTATGTCGCTTTGACTACCGCAGATAATTGATCTATGTTTCCGATTGCCTTTCGTTCAAATTATGTTTACTGTTGTGTACGGCAGATATCTGTGTGGTGTTCCGCTAGCAATTGCAAAACAATAAATTTTGTAACCGTTTTCGGCAGATTTTGATTTGTCTTGCCTTGCTTCTGCACTACCTTTGGCCGGTAATTTTATGAAAGGTAGCTGTTTTTAAATTCCAACTGGTATATGTATGACAGTCTTAAAATTCTAGGTAGTTAACAGTCTATGGAAGAAGCGATTCGATAAAAACTTTTCTTATATCAACGAGCGATATTGTCTTATATCAACGAGTTGCATTGTGGGAAATTTCAGACGAATGTTAGCATTTGTACGAAGAAGGGCAGATTTCTCGGTATAAAGTAATGACTCGTTTCTTAAAACAGGGTGACATTTAACACGACATACGTCTGGTGCGTAATTTCCATGAATTATTTTATGTAATAACAAGCAAAATGTATTTAAACGAGAAAATTGAATTGTTGAATAAATGAAACAAAAATGCATGATTTATCATTTGTAGATGTACACATTCTATAAATATTATGTAGTAAATTCAGTGGAATGCAATTGAGATGAATTCAATTGTTTGCTAAGCCAAAATCACCCATAAGTCAAAGATACTGCTATATTTTAAAATATCAATGCGATATTTGTCTTATATCATAGCGATGATTTTATAATATCAAAAATTTATGAATGCGATACTTTTCTAATATAACTGCTATAGTTTTCTAATATAAAATGAATACGATGACACGTCACAATGCATGTCAAGAAAACTGCAAACATAATTCACAAACTTAGATCATGACCGGTTTAATGTTTTAGGATCAATATCACTTTATTTGAAAGTTCGTAACTGTAACAAAATTAACGCTTATTGATAATTGAAAGTGTTAATAATCTGTTCAGTCTATTGTTTTCAATTACATGGTTTAACCGACTAACTAACATGTTTAACACCGTCACATTATTTATGTATGTGCCTGTCCGAAATCAGGAGCCTGTAATTCGTTTGTTTATGTGTTACATATTTGTTTTTCGTTCTTTTTTTTATATAAATAAGGCCGTTAGATTTCTCGTTTGAATTGTTTTACATTGTCTTATCGGGGCCTTTTTATAGCTGACTATGCGGTATGGGCTTTGCTTATTGTTGAAGGCCGTACGGTGACCTATAGTTGTTAATGTCTGTGTTATTTTGGTCTCTTGTGGACAGTTGTCTCATTGGGAATCATACCACATCTTATTTTTTTATAATTCTATTTGAAGTGATGATACAATGGCGGAATTTAAATGCGGTTGCACATACGTCTACCGACCTATTAGATTATAATATACTGGTCACACTGCTATAGCCTATCCACCTTGGTAATATCGAAATAGTCAAAAAATATCATTACTTAAAAGAAACATTCATTTAACAATCCAATCAAATACAACTCCAAATTACAATAAATAGTCAAATGGTAAAATCAATAATCCAAACAAACTAAAAAGTACAAATGCTGATGTCCCGAACTTTGAAGATATCAACTGAGTAGCCTCAGACTATTAATTGGACAACTTCAGATACAACGAAAATCAAAAATCTTTTCAAACAGAAAATGTATTTATTATTAACATAGAAAACAGATATTGAGAAGGAAACCAGTTCTTTTTTTATATCAAAGACTTTTCCCGTTGGTAAATCAATATCTCTATGAACATATTCAGCTCGCCGCGTGGACGCTCTTTTACATCGCTATGACCGTGAGTGTATTCCGATGTATTGTTGCCATAGAGATTTGACTTTCTTTTTTGGCTAGTAACCGACCGTATAATTACGCGAACTTTTCGTAGTGCAAAAAAACAATCCGTATCGCTTTTTATAAATTCATTTCTTCAATGAGTACTAAAAAAAATGTTTAGAACACAAATAAAAAAGATGTAAATGTCTTTTGACGTTAGAAATGTGTATATATCTTTTATATTGATAAATTTAGATCGTTCAGTTGGAGGACTGGAAAGCAGTTATATATAAGGGGAAATTTTAAAGATTTATAGATATAAGAAGATGGTGCATGAGTTCGAATGAGACAACTTTCCATCGAAGTAATAATTTGTTTAAAGTAAACCATTATAGATCAAAGTAGGTCCTTAAACACGGAGAATTGGCTCACAGCGAACACCACGCTATATAGGAACAAGAACATTGCTAGTGTTAAACCATTCAAACAGGAAAGGCAACGGTCTAATTTGTAAAAAAAAAAAGGAGATTCAAAAGTACAGGTCAGATTTTGTCGAATCAATCAGTACGAGGACAGTATGATTCATCTTTGTCACAAGTTAGTTTCATTGTTATCCAATGAAAGTCTTCCATGCGTGCGTTGCGAGCATATCGGATATATATTATTTCGGTGCGTTCATTATAAAATTTGCTAAATGTTATATATGTGAACAATCATTTTGATACTTAGCTATTTGATTACGGCATTGTTTATTAAACACTTATTTGATTAGTTTTGCTTCCAAAACTAATTGAGAAATTTGTAAGATTTTACCAAAAATAATTTGAATTGAAGCAATGGTCTTAAAACTGCTTATTTACATACAATACTATACTAAGAAGTAAAATCACAAAAATACTGAACTATGAGGAAAATTCAAAACAGAAAGTCCCTTATTAAATGGTAAAATCAAATGATAAAACACACCAAACGAATAGATACCAACTGTTTTATTTCTGACTCAGTACTGGCATTTTCAAGTTTTGAAAATGGTGGATTGAACCTGGTTTTATAGCGCCTAATCTCTCACGTGTATGACAGTCTCGTCAAATTCTGTCACATTTACAACGATGCGTGAACAAAACAGACAAAATAGGTAAAATTGTCAAAATATGGGTACAACAGTCTAATATTAATACTAATCGGTACTAATATTGATATAACAAAAACACTGCTATGATATTTTAAAAGTATCGCATTGATATTTTAAAAGTTTCGCATTGATAACCAACTTCTGAATGTATATTTAGACTCAATTGTTGTTTATATTTGAACAATAAGTTTGAAAGTAAGTATTTTCTTAATTTTTCGTTGCCGAAAACAACATTTTCCGCATGGAATGTCTGCATATTTACAATTGATATTAGACAATATCGCTATGTGATATAAGAAAAGTTTTTATCGATACGCTTCTTCCATAGACTGTAACCAATGTTCAATAGGCCATCAGACAAGGTATAAATTCATTAATTAACAGATGACAAAAGAGTAAAGGGAATCGAAATCACACGAGCTCCAAATGTAGTAGGACTTGTTACTCTGAAAGAGTAAACACACCCTTCTTTGTATGAAACATCAATCACTTTATTGAACATTTTCATCTCAGCTTGGTCTCGATTTGTCATAAATTAAGTTACCAAATGTTCTGCAGTTTTCTCAGAAATGATGTTTATGCTTCAACAGTTTAAAAGTGATTAAATCAATTAATTACTGTTGATAAAAAGTTACAAACTTTGCAAAATGATGGGCATAATATTAATACTGACACATGAGTTATCTTTCTTGTTGGAACACACTGCTCACGATTTTAAAGAAACGGTAAAAAAAAATTGAGAATTCTCGTCAATGGTTGTTGTGTCTCTTTGTGTATTTCCTTTAAGAAACTAATTTAACTGTCAATCTTCTAGGTGCGGACAAACAATGGCTTTCGATACGATTTGTCTACTGTTACAAGCCGTATTGTAAACTTTTCAGCGTCATTAAAGGCTGCTGTATCATTTGTGGGGATTTTTATTTTTCCACAGCATGTAACAACATAAATTTAAACAAAATACTTTACTTCTAAAGAAACAACAGAAAAAGTAGATTTATGTTACAAACTTTATATTTGTTTTCCTATCAATGTTCATAAATGTTCATAAATGAAACTAACTGCAAACCCGAAAAAATGAAATAACAAAAGTATCGAACTCCGAGGAAAGTATATCGATAAACAAAATAAAATGACCAAATCAAAAGCCAAAAACACTAGACGAATGGAAAACAACTGTCATATGACAGAGTTATATTGGTGACTGCTAGTGAGGAACAACTAGCTTTGAATGTTATTGCACATATTGTAAAAAGACCATCAGTTGTTTGGTAATTTAAAGTGATTGATATCGTCTGTGTACCGAGAACGTGGTACAACACATATTTATAGTGTAGAAATGCTTCTTTTAGTATGTCGTAATGACCATCCGATCATGGAAATGTCGCAGTGTTGCATGTACCAGCTGTAACACTGCACATATAACAGAAAAGAAACATAAAGTTTATTGTTCATAACCAAATCATAGAAAACTTGCAATTCTATTTCAAGGTAGCAGAAAAGATTTCTCAGAACATGTGTAAAAGTAAAATCACAAAAATACTGAACTTCAAAAAGGAAGGCCCTAATCAAATGGCAATATCAAAAGCTGAAACACATATAACGAATGGATAAAAATTAAACATGGTTTAATAGCTAGCTAGACCTCTCACTTGTAAGTCAGTCGCATCAAATTCCATTATATTGCCAACGATGTGTGAACAAAACAAACAGACATAATCGGTAAAAATGTCAAAAAAGAGGTACATCAGTCAACATTGTGTCATATTCTTAATCACTTTAAAAATAAACAAATATGTAAAAAAAAAAAAAAGCACATTAAGGCATATAGACAAACCCCAATTTATTTAAAGTAACATTGAAACTCATATTATATTGTATTCAAATTGTATGTCTGTGTTTGCTATTACTTTATTTGTGAATTTCGGGTCATCAATGTTCTTCATCTTTGTTTTGCTTTCTTTGCTTTTTTACCTGAGCGTCACTGATGAGTCTTATGTAGACGGAACACGCGTCTGGCGTATTAAATTATAAGCCTGGTACCTTTAATGACTAGCATGTCTTATGTTCTATTGTATTGTTGATTTGTGTATTTTTCTGTCCTGAATGTTCTCCATTTATTTGTATTTTAGTCCTGTTATGTAATATTGTCATGTTAGTGTTATATTTAACATTGTCATAAAAGCAGGAGGTTTGGCTAGCCACAAAAACCAGGTTCAACACACCATTTTTTTTCTTAAATTGTCCTGTACCAAGTCAGGAAAATGACAATTGTTATCTTATAGTTCGTTTCTGTGTGTGTTGCAATGTCGTTTTTTTTGTTGCACTTTCGTGTTTTTGTTGTTTCGTTGTTTTCCTCTTATATTTGATGTGTTTCCCTCAATTTTAGTTTGTAACTCGGATTTGTTTCCTCTCA
The DNA here is from genome assembly GCA_019925275.1 of Mytilus edulis. Classification (NCBI taxonomy): domain Eukaryota; kingdom Metazoa; phylum Mollusca; class Bivalvia; order Mytilida; family Mytilidae; genus Mytilus; species Mytilus edulis. Next base: position 52,161,293 of record CM034359.1, on the reverse strand, counting down.
ATCGATTTATGACTTTCGAATAGCGGTAAACTACTGTTGCCTATATTTAGTATGTTGTTACTCTATATGATAGGAGTAAAGATACACCTTATCTGCACCAGCTGTGCATTTCGACAAAACATGTTTCTTCAGTGATGGTCGAGGCAAAAGATTTGAAAATGCAAAGCTTATTAAAACAAGGAAATCCTTATACACCATAAAGGACAAAAAGAATAGAAAAAGTCGGACAATGAATGAGATCGTTGCATGAGAGAGACATATTCTTTATTTCTTTAACATTAAATAATTATCAAAATTTTGAATAATGTTTTTTTGCTAAAGTTTATTTTTGTTTCTGCAAATAAACTCATCATAGATACCAGGAATAAAATTTAATATTTACGCCAGACGCGTGTTTTGTCTACAAAAGACTCATCAGTGACACTCGAATCAAAAATGTTATAAAAGGCCAAATAAAGTACGAAGTTGAAGAGCATTGAGGACCAAAAATTCCTAAAAGTTTTACCAAATACATCTAAGGTAATCTATTCCTGAGGCATAAAAGCCTTAGTTTTTCAAAAATTCAAAGTTTTGTTAACAGTTAATTTAAAATTATGAACATATCAATAATAACTCAAGTCAACACAGAAGTGCTGACTACTGGGCTGGTGATACCTTCGGGGAAATAAATCTTCACCAGCATTGGCATCGATACAGATCTATCCATTCAACAGAAGCATCTACAAACGACAAAGTACATATATTCTATTTGACAATATTACATAAACGAGTGACAGAACGATATTTGAAATCATTGAACCAGATAGTATTTATATTTCTCTATTACCTAAAATGGCGCATTTCTATTCAAAATTAATGTTACGTAAAAGCATATTTTAACCTTTTACGTACATAGAACATATCAGATAAAATAAATGTATTGAACTTAAACTTTCTAATATCAATTGTTTAAAAAGGCAAATACTTATCAATTGTAAATATTTAAACTGTTTCAATATTTGTAGCCAAAAGTTATAGATTTCACCGTAGCTGGCTATCAATATCGTATTTTAATTTCTTTTGAATAGACTATGTAGATATTTAAAATTCTTTTTGAAATTTACGATTTAGTGTATATATTTATCAACCTGGTGTATTAATATGCTAAAAGGATTGATAACTTTCATTTAAAAGATATATGTCAACATGTCATTTACAGGGTGTCAATAAATGAATCTTGACGGGAATGACTTGAGATTATAACTTTTTTACATACCTTGACTATTTATCAATATTGAATTGGCGATAATGTGTAGTAAGAGTGTTCAATATCTGAAAGTGACTACGTAAAGCTGAAGTTTTGAGGCTTCAAGTGAGTATGTTTCAATCTATATTTACATTACTGTGTCTTCTTTCTCTCATTTATATGTAAAAAAACACTAGGTAAAGCTGAAGTTTTGAGGCTTCAAGTGAGTACGTTTTAATCTATATTTACATTACTGTGACTTCATTCTCTCATTTAGATGTAAAAAAACCACTAGTCAAATAACTATTTACATTTTAACTGAACTAATACATTTACAAGCATTGTTAAAAGTAATATGAAAAAAACCGTGACCCATTATTTCAGAAAATAGAAACATAGATACTACCATATCAAGTATTTATGTATCTGAAACTTAAAGATAGACACAATCATTAATATTTTTGATATTTATATCATCATGATCATCAGAGTATGTGTCTCTTGTGTCATTTTTGTTGTTATGATAACGATAAGGACATCGATCACAACTTTGATGGGGTTCGTGTTGATCAATCTTTAGTTTTCTATGTTGTGTTTTCTGTACTAATGTTAGTTTTTTCGGCGTTTTCCTTTTTTTTTCTTTTTTTGCTATGGCATTGTCAGATTGTTTTTGACTTATAAGTTTGAATATCACTTTGTAATCGTTTGCCTCTTTTGCTATCAATGAGTCATTAAATGCAAATATAATCAAATTAAAACTAGTTGAATCATTGAACAAAATCTAATTTGTTTTTTACTATAATTGCTCAGTAATAATCTTGCTTTTGCTTATATTAGTATCTTATAAAACATACCAAAATTCATTATGTCGAATCGAAACGTTACCTTTACCTTTATTTAATACACGAAAATGACGAATCAAAAGTATTTTAACACGTGAAAAATATATAAAACGAAATATATTATATACAAACAATTTTCACAAGATCCGTTCTATTCCAAGAAAAACTTGTATAGAGTGTATAAAGGCCTGGTGTTTATCAATTCGTGCTCTCGTCAAAACAAAAAGTGATGCCAGGTGCCCCGGAAAGGTTAGCTTTTTTTTCGAATCTGACATACGTCGTTATGTCCAGTGTTCAAACAAGACAAGGGTCAAAATCGAAAAAAAAGATAGGTGTCTAATTTGGCTATTATCAGTATTAATGATATTGATTTCATCGTTTTGCTATAATTTTAATGTATGTTTATATTCCTGTCTTAGTTTACTGTTTACATTTTTCAGAACGTTGGTGATAATAAATTCAAAATGAAAAGGAACCAAATAAAAAAGCCATTTTATGATATGAAAGTAACTTTTTCAAGACTTGATGAGATAACCTCAAAGACACGAGCACGTGCTAACAGGGTTAATATGCTAGAAGAAGCACGCCTTCACACAATGCAGAAAATAATTGAAAAGGAGGAAAGATTCAAAAGCAATATTCTTGATCGCATGTTAACACGATCAGATCGCTCTCACAAACGATTAAAAGGTTATGAAAGTGTTTTGAACGATCAATACCAAGCGAAAGAATTTGACACACTTAAGAAAAGAGGATATAAACGACCTTGGGTACAGTCTCCTAAAACTGCAAGACATTTCGCCCAAGAAATTAGAATCTATCATGGCGGGTACGATCGAAGGAACTTTGAAAAAGAAATAGAAAGAAAAATCAGACAAGTTGATCCAACCCGAGTACAGAAAATATTGCGTAAAGTTTTAACTGAACAAAGTCAAACTAAATCTAATTTCATTGCGGACAGAAATTTGGAAACTACAGAGTTTTATGAAGCTTTCAAACAGAAAATGAACCCCAAAATACGTGTAGACAGACACGGTAAACACATAACTGTGGACATGCGAGAGAGTAGTTTACAATCGAGACATTCGAGACACACAACAGAATAATATATTATTAATGTTTAGTATTGTTACGTTTCATTACAATTTAAAACAGACATTAAGAAATACACCAAAAGACTTTTCATTTCATCGAAATAAGCTTCACACCTAGTTTTATTTTACGTACAGGATATTTGTTTTTCACTATGTTATTATTCTCATGCGTCTCCCTTTGTCGCCATTCCTTTCGTTTTCTGTATAAGGTAGACTGCCTGTTACTCTACGAAAAATGATTTTGTTCTCCCTTTTGTTTTCATTTATGAGCTATTCTGGATCGAAAGTGAATATCCTTAACATCAAACCTATTGTAATATATATTTGTTTTCCCTTCTTGTATTCATGATTTTATACCTTGGTATGCTTGTAAATGGTCTAGAAAGTTGTGAATAAATTTAACAGTAACGCTTGAAGATCTGAAATGAACACAAAATGATCCAGAAAAGAAATGCATTAAAATATGGCTGACGAGGTTTCTGATTTTGGACGGACATTTCAAAATATGTATGTCTGGGAAAAGAGGGAGGTTAAACTCATTTTGTGAGATATCAACCCTCCTTTGTAGAAATACAAATTTATTTCTACTAATTAATTAGATTAGTACCTGGTTAACGATCGCAACAGCGAGTCTACACTGTGAAACCAAATATGAAAGCGTTGTATACTTGTTACTTATACAAGAAAACGGGTTTTTTATCCCTTCATGTATGTCTTTGCTTGTTCAAGAGGGGTTCAAACGGAAGATTTTCCATGTATATTACCAACTTACGTAAACTACAATCTACTAAAACTGTTAATGGTTAGCTTCTAACTGAGATCAGATAGCATGGCTTATAACAGTAACTACAAATATTTGGTTGAAAATTGTATATAGCTATACCCAAATGTCCCCGTCATGCCGATATTGTGTAACGTAGATCCTATACATATATTGTCTTTCTGAACTTGTCGCCACCAAAAGGTTAATTAGGGTAAAGAAATATGGCCATCTTATAGACTTCACCTCTCCCGCTTGGACATCCATACTAAACAGTGCCGTCAGCTTGGATTTGGGGGTTTGTATAAATACGCAGTCACGTCCGACGGAAAACTGGGACTTTAAAGGGGTAGGTGATACAGGTCACGGTAGGTATAGTGTCCGGCTAGGATCGTGGTTTTTCGAGTGATTTGATCGGACTTTTTTTAGTGTGACCACCTTTTTTCGAGTGATTATGAACCCCAAAAAAAATAAACAAACAGACTTTATTTCTGACAAGACAAACATACTTCATTTCTGACAAGACGTGATATGGACGTTTGAGTTTAACATACAAGGATATACAAGATGTGTTAATATTTAAGATATAAAATATATTATCTATCCGATTAAAATTTGGTTAAAAAAGATGAATTTAGCCTTACAATGCTTATATTCTAAAAAACAGTATAAAGACAATTTTATACACATACCAATGCAAATGTGAATGCAAATGCATACATGGAATCCTTATACCCTTAAATATACAGACACTTTACAAAAATGCTTGTAATGCATTGAAAACGACATTTTCACACTAAATTCATTTTAATGTATCCGGGTTTTTTCGAGAGCAGTCTGGGCTTTTTCGAGTGCGTCCGTGTTTTATCGAGTGATAATACAAATTTCCAAAGCTTAAAATGTTAAATGTCAGTGTATTTACGTTTAAAAACAGTAAAAAAGAGTTCAAATTAAGTACCTTTTAAGGCACGAAACAAATGCATTCATCAGTTTGATAGGGGATCACTACGATTAAACTTTAAACATGTAAACACCTTTGTTTATATTGTTGTTTGTCACTTTCTATAAATTACATGTTCATTATATTTTTATTATGCCAACAATCTTATGTAAGCATAGACAATTTGGATTGAGACGTTTATACATATAGTGTGTTATAGTCAAGTCGAAATGTGAAACAATTGCTCAGATTGTGGTAAAAGCATCAAACTTTGCAGAGTGTTAGTTGAGGTCATAACTAACATTTATAGCTATGGACCCAATTCAGAAAATCAAAATGGCGGTTCTGGGCGGCCATTTTGAAATCATGTCCAAAAAATCAATAATTTTTTTTAGAAAAAATATGAAAAATATGTTACTAAACTAATTTTGATAAACTTTCGTATTTCTTATGACAAAGACTATAAACTGAGGACTATTGAAGTATTTAGTGGCCATCTTGAATGGTGGCCATTTTGGGAACGTAAATTTGCAATATATTATTATTCGCTATCCTAAATTGTTTTTTTGAATTAATACTAAGTTTTATATACATTTACAACTAGTTTTGCTAATCATTTATTTATGACTGTTGCTTTTCATATAAGATATATTCACCAAGTGCTCAAATAAGGTATGCATATGTTAACAAATAAATGTAATTAAAGAAATACGTAAATTCTTTTAATTGCAGTTTAGCATCTAGGGTTTAGGTACTTTTTTACCATAAAAAAAATGCGTATATACAATATGAGTACTGTATGTTGAACAGGAAAAATACGTAGGTATCAAAATCACTAGAGCTGAAAAAATCTAATAAATAGATAGACTGGAAAGAATTCCGTAACGGGAAGAGAGGACACGTGATGATTTACAATGCCAAACAAATACAAAAAGAGCAGACATAGACATTTGAGCTGGTAATCAGCCATTTTTTGTAAGCATACAACTGTTCCACGTTGATGAAGGCCATGCAATGGGAGAATCACAATACAAAAGGTACTAATCCTGTCAAAGCAAATCTCAATATATATAGTCAGGAAAAAACACAATGAGCTCGAGTCACGGATTGAAAAAAAAACCAGTAGAATAACCAGCCACAGTTGTGATGAATCAACAAGAACAATGATTGCAGATATTTCTTTCTTTCTTTGTGATGAGGTATCTGACTATCATCATGAAGCATCAACAATTGTGATCAACAATAGAGTATGTGACTGTCACTTGACCTACTAACCATTGTTCTTTTAGCCAGACTCAGTGCTGAAGATTACAAGATCTACAATATTTCAGGAGCCGATCTCATGCTAAATGTTTGTTAAAACTGCACGACAAGGCAATTAGACAGAATTCGAGACACAGAAAGAAAGTCAAGAATCTGTTATCCATTGCAACGGGGCTTGCCAAAATAATAGAAAACTGTGACGGCTCACAGTCTGGAACAGATATTGTTTTAATATTTGAAATTGATGATATGGAAAAATGGTACAGTAAACGTCCTTAGTGAATATTAGTTGTCATGGAAGGAATGATTAATACAACATTTATGAAAAATTAAATAATAGCTATCATAGATGATATGCAAGCACACATGAAAGGTTGCGTCTTTCTCTGGATTCTCAATGACTATGTTAGGGAAGTTCTGAAACAGCCCATGTCTTTTACAAATTGTTAACATCGTGATGGGGAAGGCCTCTTCATAGTCAAACTCACTAGAATAGTTTGAAGAGTTCGGCTTGCTACTATAGACAGGTTTACAGGGACATTCATTGTAGGCTTTCAAAATGAATCCGTTCCACAATCTTTTAGACATCTTACTCTCTATCGGAGGACTGAAAAGTTGCAGTTGTATCCTCTCGATGACGAGTTGCACAATTGAACTATTATAGCTGAGAAATGGTGAGTGTTGTCTTCCACTCATCGATATTACTGGATTGTGTCTCGATGTTTAGCCATCCTGTATCATTCATACTAAGGAAGCTTATGCCTGGTGAACTGATTCGTGTTAATAGCTGTTGTTGAGTGTCCCTGTAAAGCTTTTCTAAGTATCAAGCATATATAGTTTGCCTGCTATGGCTATGGTGATACCCTTTAATTATCAGGTCTGTTTCAGAGCTTCAAGAATACCTTTGTTGAAAATCAAGAGAACTAATTTATCTTGCTTGTATGCTTGCAGATATCCTTTGTTAGTTACATTCCTATTTTGTTAGATGCGTTGTATCAGTCCTTCCTTTCATGATAACTACAAGTTGTTCCAGGCGTTTATTGTACAATTTAGCGTGATCTGCAAGCTTGGAGATTGGTACAATACTTCTGCCAGACCGTGTGATGTCAATCTATTTTATTATTTTAGCAAGCACAACTCCAAGGATAAAATATTCTTGGCTTTCTTTCTGTGTCTTTTATTCTTCCTATTTGCTATGTTGTCAAGTTTTATCATTCATCAAGCAGGATACTGGTAATTTGACATCTCCAGCTCTAACTTTGGCTAAGGAAATATGTCTAGTAGTACAGGCGCACAGTCATGTCCCATTTTTGTCGATTTTTAAATTTCGAAGTATCATGGAGATCTTCAGATGCATCACCACAGAAAAAAATACATTGCAGTCATTGTTTGTGTTGATTCAGTATTACTTAACAGTGTCTAGTTACTTCTTGTTTTCTTTCAACTGGCAATTTATCTTCAACATCAGAAGTATGTTTTCCCTTTTACTGATGAAATATTTTGAGGTCTGAAAATTTGTTTGACAGGATTTGTGCGGTCTGGAGTGCTTCTGCAGTTCCATAACCCTCATTTAACTGTTTCAAATTGAGCTAAAGGAAAACCAATTCAAGAACCAACATCGTTGTATGTCTGCATCAAAAAGAGTGATTGCCAGCTCAAATGTCTATGTCTGTTCTGTTTGGATCTGCTTGGCATTGCACCCTCACATGTCCTCTCTTGCCGTTTCACACATTCCTTCTAGTCTAAACGCCCATTATGTTCTTCTGATATCTAGCTCCAGTGTTTTAGAAATCTACAATTTTGATCTTTTCCAACAACAACGTTCGGTCATAAATTATATCATATATACGTAATTTCTGTTTTAAAAAGTTACTTGGGCAAACGTGTAAGTAACAGTTAGAAATTCTTATACTGATATCTTTTTTTTGTAAACATGTGCATGTCTTATCTGACCATTTTATAAATATCCAATGCATATTAGTAAAAAAAGTGTGAATGCAAACAGTGTAAATAAATAAGATTAGCGAATAATGTTATATTGGATTCATGTTTTCATAATAGCCATCATTCAAAATGGCTACCAAAAAATCAATACATATGAAGTCCTCAGATGAGTCCTTGTCATCTGTGATGAATATACCATATGACTTTATAATAACTTCCTGCAGCAAGCGCTTAACTGATAAGTCAAAGTGAGCACGGTTACTAAGGAAATGCAAATGTGTAAAGGCAGTATTAAGTTGTACTACTCTATGTAAATGTGGAGGACAATGTGATAGAACATGATAGACAGCGTGAGGTTTGACAAATTATGTACATTTCATTTTTGTTAGATATTGTTAACGTCAAATGAGAACATTTGAGCAGTTGATGTTCCTATAACATTAATTACTTGTATGATATGAAATTCATTATGTCTGCAATCAAGGTTTTTGAAAGTTGTTTCAAATGAACAATATCAACAAAGCGAATTATCCTGTAATCAGCCAACTATTATAAATGACAGGTATAAAAATATTTTCTTGCTTTATTTATACTTGTAAAATAAAATTATCCTGTTATTCTATGTTGAACAAGCGGTGGCACGAATATTGCTTTTAGAGTAACAGTTCATTTTATGATCTTCTTCGTGGTCGCGTTTTAACTATGTCGATTACTTTTGAACATTAGAGACATGTACATTGTCGGAAAATATAAAGTAATTTGTACCCTCAACGAAACAGAAGAATAACTCGGGGGGAGGGGTTCATAGGCTCGCTTTTCGTCCTGTTTATATAGCTCAAACAAATACATTTGTATATCTTCGACATTGGTTTTTTTTTAAATTTTCATCGAATAATGACTACCTTTTTTGGCTTAAAAAAACCCAAAGATTTTCAAAATGGCCGCCATTCAATATGGGTAATATTTCAAAAAACTTTGTTCAACAAGATAATTGGAATCAGCACTGTTATTCTGTTTCCCAGGTTTCATGTCAATATCTTCTCTCATATTATTTTCATAATTTTTTTATTAATCTATAGAGATCAAACGGCCTCAATTTTAAAATAGCCGCCTCTTCCGCAAATTTCGACTTTCAGAGTGGGTCCATAGCTTAAAATGTTGTCCATGACATATACTACCACTATTCCAAATTTCATGCTTTTACCACAATCTGAGCAATTTTGTCAAAAATCTGCACAAATCGACTGGACTATTAAGCTGCAATTGGTGTGAAGCGAAAAAGTGATACGAAAACCTGAGCTAATTTGATTCTTATCCAGAATCATAAGATGCTATTACGGCATCTTATTGGCTATTTGTTAGGTCATTGTCATTGATGACCTTCAAAGGTTATGACGATGTATATTTCATTTGAAAAATACTTCGCCAAGGCTTTGCCTAATTTTTGATTTAACACAATGAGATTATTGCCAATATTACGACGAATATGTTTAAAACTTGTAAGAATTGGATACCGTTTGATATTTAATTATTTGATATTCAATTCCAATAGAATAAACTCGCCGTATTTTATTGAAATTGAATAACTAGAGTTGATACCAATCGACATCCGTTCTCACTTGGTATGAAACCTATGAATAATTTCTCAATGTCATCAAAAATTTATGAAAAACTCATCTTAATCTATGTAAACCAGTCACCAATGTTTCTTTCTAAAAACACGTTAAAAATATTGTCTGAAAACTGTTAAATCACCTCTTTTAAGCCAAATCCATGAAAGGAATCAGAGCTTTGCATGAGGGAGATACATTCCTTAATTTATAATAATTTTTAACATTTTGTAACAGCAAATTTAATAACACAGACGTGCGCAACGTAGGGGTTATGAATCTCGGAAAAACTCCTTTATTGATAAAATTAAGATAGCTTGTTAAATTGACAACAAAAACAATCAAAGCGGTATCAAGAAAAAATTGACCATACACATTATGAGAATTATACAAAAGACCTGTCAGAACCTGACGATATACTGGCAGGATGGAAAAACTACTTCAAGATCTGTACAAAAATCTCAAAACTGACGATGAAACTAATAACAACAACAAGAAGCTCATACTTGCCTCTATGCAGAATGAAATAATTAAGCAAATAGTAATCAGTAGGAATGAAGAAATAAAAAAAAAATAGGAAGAGGAAGTAACATCATCCATTCAAAAGCTGGAAACTCGAAAGAGTCCAGGATCCGATGGAATATCAGTTGAACACCTAAAAATTATGCCAAGTGAACTACTATAATACATCATTAACATTATTAACCTTATTTTTACAGAAAGGATGTCCCTTCAACACCGAAAAAGGTGTGTTAACTAATATTCCCAAGAGTGAGAAAGATCAGAGACATCCCGAAAACTACTATAGGCATAACGGTGATAAACTCCTTCTTCACATTGATTGAAAGTATACTTTAAGACAGAATAGAACCCAAGACTCTACCACAACAAAGGAATTTTCAACGTGCATTTACCAAAAATTCATCCTCACTTAATGCAGTCTTTATTGTAACTTAATGTGTAGCCTACTATAAAGAAATACTTGCACTACTTGTACTCATGACATTATCATCAAAAAGCTTTTGACACATTTGATCATGAAATACTCTTTCATAAACTGTGTCACGACACCTAGATTTTAAGGAAAACATATATAAACACGTTACAGTTAAAGTTAAAATAAAGTCACAGCAGTTTAAACAGAGACTATAGAGTAAGTCAAAGATCAAAGCTTTCAACGATACCCTACAAAAGATACGAAAGAGGGACGAAAGATACCAGAGGAACAGTCATACTCATAAATCGAAAATAAACTGACAACGCCATGGCTAAAAATTAAAAAAAGACAAACAGACAAACAGACAAACGATAGTACACATGACACAACATAGAAAACTAAAGAATAAGCAACACGAACCCCATCAATAGGGGTGATATCAGGTGTTCCGGCGAGGTAAGCAGATCCTGCTCCACATGTGACACCCGTCGTGTTGCTCATGTTATAAAAAACCGATAAATAGTCTAATGCGGTAGGTCACATTTATGAAAAGGAATTGGATTGTAGTTACAACAGTATCTTAGATGATTAAGGGGCAACAGTAGGTAACATAAGTGTAGTGGCACAAACATGCACTGACGACTAAGCACTACTAGCTAGTCATAAGCATGCCATGCAATCCTGATTAGATAGCGTACATGATACCACAAAGAAAGACCTTGTCACAATTAATCCAAATAGTCAGATACAAGTATAGTGCCGATAACACCAAAATGTGAAAATATCTTTGTTCAGCTTGAAAATAAAAATATAGAGCAAAAGTCAGAAACATAACATCTAGGACTAGTCAGAGACTTCAAAAATAATTAAACATTGAAGATAGGTCAAAACCAGCAAGGACAACTGTCTACTCAATGTTAGAACCAAGCATTCATGCACGTCATGGAATGTCACTAGTAGTTGCAATTAAACATGGCAAACTTATGCAATTCCTATGTGCTTGTATGTAAAAGAATAAACATCGAAAAATCAATGTTTGCTACCTGAATTTTCACATGTACCTTTTCTTATATATAGTCTTACCTATCTGAAAGTTTCAAAGCCATTGTCCCAGTAGAAATCTAAATATATTCATTTTCTCCAAGTCGGATATTTTTATTGACTGTACACTCGCTTGTAAGTTTACTGTAATATCACTCGGAGCCTTCCTGTACAATCGCTTGGAGCTTTTCTTTTCATCGTTTGGCCAACTAGACTACTCCGAAAGGAAGGTAACCTACTTTACCTTGTTATGTCTTCACGGTCCAGCTAGCAAGCAAGCTAGTCAAAGGTAATACTTTTTCCTACACACTCATTGCATTTTGCTGTAATAGTTTCTAGTGGCATATGACTAATTATAACTCTTAAGTAGATAATGCTTACTACTATCTCTTCTGCCACATGCATGATCAGTTTATGTTTTCCATGATACTTTTGTCATATAAATATTTATTAAACTACTGCAATCCAATACAATATATGTCTGGCATGATTTTTCTCTCCTTTTTCTGTTACGATTAAATTTAAACAGTTACTTATTTGGTATTGTTTTTTTTTTCAGTTTTTAAAAACCTAAATTACACACTCAAAAGTGTTCATGATGTTTGAAGCTTTTATTTGAATGGATGCAGCTTGCATTAGCGGATCCGGTATGCGGGGAGATTTTGGTGGTTGAAACCCCATTTTTTCCGATTATTTTTACATCGAGATGACCTTGAGGTCATTCCGATGTATTGCTATCGCCTAAATTTCCATTATTCAAATTAGTTTTGGGTTTTCAACCGATCTATAAAAATCATAGATCCGCGGACATTATATAGTGAAAAATAACATTCCTTATCGCTTGTTCTAAATTATTTTTTTTAATGGATATTCCTATAAATATTTATTTTAGAACACAAATTAATAATACGAAAAAAGATTTGTCGTTAGATATATATATATATAAAATAAAAAAATTATTGATAATATCTATGCACACGTACTGAAAACTGTGTTAAAGCTTGCGGAAGAATATCTCAAGAACGTTTTGCGACACTCCCGGCAAGGACCGATAACTCCATAATTGTTTTTGCGGGAAAATATGAATGGCTTCTCATATCCTATCTTTAAGAAAAATCGTTTTTTACAGAAGAGTATCCACCATGCATTTGCACTGCACTATTATTAGAATAGTAGAATATAATGATCTACAAATGGATGAACATTGTATATAGAGTATAATTATGTATGTATATGTATAGAGATGTGATCTTTTTCTGTGACATGTGCTTTTGACTATCCACAAGAAAATGCGGTCATCCGATGTTCAGTACTTCAGTACTTTGATTTTATTTTGTGGACGTTTCAGTGTGTTCCGTGGTTTGGATCCCCTTTTGCAGAAAGGTGGGATACGCACCTGGTCTGATATCGTCAATAATAGTATGATGATCCGATCATTCATCTGATTTTTTATAGTTTGGTCTTGTGCTGTGCTAGTTTTGGGGAGAAATGAGCGCACACAGACATTTTTAACCCTGCCAAATTCTGTATGTACCTGTTTCAAGTCAAGAGCTCGTAGTTCAGTAGTTGTCGTTGGTTCATGTCTGTCATATATATTTTTCGTAAATTGTTTTATTATGAATTAGGCCGTCAGTTAAATTCGAAAGGTATTGATTCTTATTTTTCATGTCGGGACCTTTTATAGCCGACTGTAATAATTGCTTAAATCCATTTATTTTTTTAACTTTGACAATCATATCACATCTCCTTATTTTTATATTGAAGATATAAATGTGGTTTGATAAAAATGTTGTTCTTACTAAAAAAAAAACCAACTGTTTCGTTCGTTTTATATTTTGTTGTATTGTTCAAATATGTATTTATTAATATTTTTTAAATTGCTGGTAAATAATATATTAAGTAAAATTCAAAATATGCTAATTACCCTTCCAGAGAATCTAGTACCTTTTCGGTATATATAAATATTTATTTTGTAACAGGATTATTTTCAGTTTTATTTTAGATTAGATTCTCAACATATTTTGTACTGTCCTTTTCTTTTTGTTTTGTATATTTATCCAGTGGTTCTGTGTTTATGTGTTACATATCTGTTTTTCGTTCATTTTTTTGTACATAAATAAGCCGTTAGTTTTCTCGTTTTACATTGTTATTTCTGGGCATTTTATAGCTGACTATGCGGTATGGGCTTTGTTCATTGTTGACGACAGTACGGTGACCTATAGTTGGTAATTTCTGTATCATTTTGGTCTCTTGTGGAGAGTTGTCTCTTTGGCAATCATACCACACCTTCATTTTTATATCTATTGTACACATTTTATTTTTGTCTCTGATATAGTCACCTTAAAAGGGTTCCTTGATAGAATCTTAATTGTCAAAATGACCGGTTTTATGCTTATTTTCACTTCAAATACCATAGATGAATTTAATAAGACAGCAAGAAACAACCAATGCAATGCATATACAATGTATTTAATACATTTGGCCAAGCAATTCTACAGGAAAGCTCCAAGCGATTGTACAGGAAGGCTCCGAGTGATATTACAGTAAACTTGCAAGCGATTGTACAGTCAATAAAAATATCCGACATGGAGAAAATGAATATATTTAGATTTCTACTGGGACAATGGCTTTGACACTTTCAGACAGGTAAGACTATATATAAGAAAAGGTACATGTGAAAATTCAGGTAGCAAACATTGATTTTTCGATGTTTATTTGACATTTTTGATCGCTGTTGTGTGACAATTTTGATCGTTTTACACGGAGCTCCACCATTCTAAGGAAAACGTTTGGATGCATATATCTTTCTTATTATTTTATTGGTTCATATTTACATAAAGAATGTTTTAGCTATCAAAACTTGAAGCAGAAACGTTATAAAGGAACATAAGAGTTCGTCAAAGTTTCCATCAAGCAACTTGTTATTTTGCAAATGTCGGAGCACCGCTTGACAGTCTCCCGAATGACCAAATTATGAAAAACCGTACAGTTCCGTTCCCACACTGTGACACTCTAACTTTGTTAGGTTGACTTATTGTTGTGCTAAAATAATTTAAATATTATTGTAAACATAAACACATGTTCCCTATATAACAACAAACCCATGTGCTATCGATAGTTAATAAATACATTTTTACACTTACCAATGAAAAATGCAATATATATATATGAGCTGGTATTTTGTTAGTATGCGTCCTAAAATTATCATTCTAAAACGTTATTTCATTTTGGTGTACTTAGTCGATATGGTTTTGGTGTATTGTAATGGGTATCTGTGATATATAGAGAATAATACATGGCAAAATCCGTATCATATGTCGTATCATCCCGAGGCACCAATATCAGCCCAAGGGCTTTTAGGCCCGAGGGATGATATTGGTCGAGGGTGATACGGCATGTGATACGGATTTTGCCATGTTTTATACGCTTTATCATATAGTTCAACAGGAGAGTTATATTATATGAACTGTTCACTAGGTTACCTTCAGTAACGGTTCTACTTTTGTCTTTTTTTAAAAGCCTTAAAAGAACTGCTCAATTAGTTATCCAAAGCACCGGGGTTACCTTACAATTTGCGTGCTGTTGTTTTAAAAATATTTTGTTTATTGTTAAAATTGAGAATGGAAATGGGGAATGTGTCAAAGAGACAACAACCCGACCATAGAAAAAACAACAGCAGAAGGTCACTAACAGGTCTTCAATGTAGCGAGACATTCCCGCACCCGGTGTCGTCCTTCAGCTGGCCCCTAAACAAATATATACTAGTTCAGTGATAATGAACGCCAAACTAATTTCCGAATTGTACACAAGAAACTAAAATTTAAAAAATACAAGACTAACAAAGGCCAGAGGCTCCTGACTTGGGACAGGCGCAAAAATGCGGCGGGGTTAAACATGTTTATGAGATCTCAACCCTCCCCCTATACCTCTAGCCAATGTAGAAAAGTAAATGCATAACAATACGCACATTTAAAATTCAATTCAAGAGAAGTCCGAGTCTGATGTCAGAAGATGTAACCAAAGAAAATAAACAAAATGACAATAATACATAAATAACAACAGACTACTAGCAGTTAACTGACATGCCAGCTCCAGACTTCAATTAAACTGATTGAAAGATTATGATTTCATCATATGAATATCAGGCACAATCCTTCCCGTTAGGGGTTTAGTATCATACCATCATAACATATATGAGAAGAACATAACCCGTGTCATGCCAACAACTGGTTTTTTAATAAATGTGTTTAGTTCCGATGCAAAGACCCTATAAGTGAATCAATATTAACGCCAAAATAAGCAATCTTTTGTGACCTGACAACAGTATCGTAACTATATCCCTTCTTGATAAGTCTATTTAAAGGTTTTGTTAGTTTCTGAGGTGAATACTGACATTTTTGTGCTTTATAAAGAATATTTCCATAAAAAATTGGATGTGAAATACCTGAACGTATAAGAAGTCTGCATGTTGAGCTATATTTACGAATGATGTCCTTATACCGATGATAAAATTTATTATCGGTCGTCCCAATGTCTATATCACTCTGTTCAGCTCTTAATATTATTCCGTATCAAGTCTTTGTGACGTCAAATACGTTGACCCGGCCTTAATAACTTTGACCCGGACATATCAGCGACGTCATAATGTTTGAACCGACGTTAATAACTTTGACCCGAACTTATCAAGTCATCTTTTGTGTGCTGGTGAAACAAAGAAAACACTTCCGAAACACGCAAATATATAGAGAATAATACATGGCAAAATCCGTATCATAT
Organism: Mytilus edulis; assembly: GCA_019925275.1. NCBI lineage: Eukaryota > Metazoa > Mollusca > Bivalvia > Mytilida > Mytilidae > Mytilus > Mytilus edulis. Next base: position 52,144,861 of record CM034359.1, on the reverse strand, counting down.
GTCGTATCATCCCGAGACATCAATATCAGCCCAAGGGCCTTTAGGCCCGAGGGATGATATTGGTCGAGGGTGATACGGCATGTGATACGGATTTTGCCATGTATTATACACTTTATCATATATTTCAACAGAAGAGTATTATATTATATGAATTGTTTTCTGATCCATAGCACTGGGTTACCTTCAGTTCTACTTTTGTCTTGTTTCAAAGGCCTTAAAAGAACTGCTCAATTACTTATCCGAAGCACCTGGGTTACCTTACAATTTGCGTGCTGTTGTTTTAAAAATATTTTGTTTATTATTGTATTAATTTGTGTGTTTTGTATTTTTCATAGTTGCATTTAGTGTGCCAAAAAATATGAAACCTTGACGTTCGTGACGTCACATACAATATGAAAACTCGACGTTCGTGACGTCACATACCAAACAATGACGTCATTCAAAAAATTTACCTAATGTGAGGAAAATTTGTAAAAAAAAAAAAAAAAAAAAAAAAAAAGTAGGGGTGTGATAAAGGGTAGGGGTGTGATAAAGGGTATGCGATAAAGGGTGCGCATCAAAGTTGCGCGATATGGATTAAACAGCAGGCTATTTATCACATATGCAAAACTACTGTATTTACTACTAAACATATGATAAAACCCGATAAATCGATTATCAGATTATCTGCATATTGATATTGTAAAATATCAGCTGCTTGACATTATATGAAGGCTTTTTGATCTCGTTCGCTACGCTCACTCGACAAAAAGCTTCATATTATGTCTCGCAGCTGATATTTTACGATATCAACATGTAGATAACCTGATAATCGGTACGTAAATGTTTTGACTAGTTTGTGATATCGAAAACCCTGGTGTAATAATTTTTCAGTAATACATAAATTTCTGTCATTAAAATCTGTTGTATTTTTTTGTGTGTTTTGTATTTTTTACAGTGTGCAAAAAATTATGAAAACTTGACGTTCGTGACGTCGCATGTACATACCAAACAATGACGTCATTCAATAAATTGCGTCACGCCCGAATGACCGTACCTATTTTGAGGGAAAATATTTCTTAAGCATACATAAATAAAAACTGACTATGTAAAAAAAAAAGTAAGGGTGTGATAAAGGGTAAAGGTGTGATAAAGGGTATGCGATAAAGGATAGGGACGTGATAAGGGTATGCGATAAAGGGTGCGCATCAAAGTTGCGCGATATGGATTAAACAGCAGGCTTTTTGTCACATATTCAAAACTACTGTATTTACTACTAAACATATGATAAAACCGTATTACTGACTTGGTAGTGTTTTCGATGATTTCTTAAGTCTCGGATATTCCCTATAGCTATTGAAAGACTGGATATTATAATAAGGAAAATGTCTTTCTCTTGCGATTTAATGGTGTATTTATTTTTATCGTTTCCGTTAAATTTATTCCCAATTTTTATTTAATTGGTGACGATTAAGACTTTGACAAATTGTGTACTTTCAAATTAGTGTATGAAAAGAAAAATAACTGCAAGGGTTATTGAGTTTAAATTAGATTAATTGCTTTTGAATTTCCTTCCCTCAATGATATGCTTAGAGAAAAAAAGAACCGAGGAAGATGTTATATTACCTAAATTTTAAATGTTAAATAAACAGAAAATCCATTTCTCTTTTAAAACATTTACCCCCCCCCCCCCCCCCCCCCTAAAAAAAAAACAATTTCCTTTTTATCTACTGTATTACTTTTTAAGACACGTCCATCTTAATAAAGTCTGATTGATCTCCAGCTAACCAGCTAATCCCCGTTTTGAAACTAACTTAAATATGATCCTCATTAAATTCGATCCAAAAATAGTCCTTTTATCTATAGGAATAGCTATCAAAAAAGTTATAATTCCATTGAGTCTGAAACTAATCCAAATCAGATTTCTTTTATTCGGATATTCTAAGATACATTTCTTTTTTGGCAGAAATTACCAAAAATTGTTTAACTATGATCTTTCTAACTTTAAAACACTGATTTAGATTTACGTTGTACACAAAATATAATAAAATAGTTTATGTCCCAGCTTAGATAAAAAAAAAAAAAAAAGGAATGAGAAACCTTTTGTTTTCCTATTTTGAAACTACGATGTTTGTACGAAGTTCAACTTTGTCGTAATTTCAAGGCAGATAGCGGATTCGGGGGTGGGGGGCGAACAGGTCTTTAACCCTTGGATTGGACAAAGTATCGTGTTTTAGCTTAAAATCATCAATTTTGTCTTCAGTCTCGCTACACTCGGTGATATTTTTTTTAATTTGATAGAATAACGCCCCTTTTAAAATCCAGGAACCGCCCCTTAAGATAAAAATAGATTTGAACTGTGCAGTATATCTGAGGTAGTTAATGCACACCTTTGCTGTGCATTATCCAGATTATAACACAGTAAGAACAAAGAGATTTAACTCTTGCCATGTGTTAACACATCTTTTATCTCTGAGCGCCCTAATTTTTTAAAACGACAAAATTGAGATTTGTAATAATGTTTCATTTGTCCATTCTACATATTTTAATTAACTCTTTTGTTTACAGGGAGATATCCTTCATAATCTTCCTGAAAACAAATAATATTGATAGTCATGCAGAATGGGATGTTCTAATACAAAAGTGGAAACTAATTCTCCCGTTCGGAAAATAAAAGGTAAATATGAACTTCTTGTTCACACAAATCCATGCCGTACGCAATAAGTTTGGTTGCTATATCGATGTTTTTTGCTATATTTATCGTTGGGTTAAATTATTGTCTCATTGAAGTATACCCGTCATCTCTTATAATCTGACAATCAAACAAATTCATTATTTTAAATTACAACTATAATATGTTCATGTGTGTTTCTTGTTGGGTTTTTTTACTAAGATATAAGAGAACATTTAATTTGCTCTGTAAGCATTGTTTGTTTATGATCACCACTGGTATTATTTTGCAGATAATAAACATGGATATGGAAATAAGTCTATCATTACGTTGCCCCTCTCTTTTCACGTAACATTGAGAGAACGGTTAAAAATAAAAGAGTCAAATGCTGGTATATGGATAACAGACTGCATCACATTCAAAGACAAATGTATATTCATAAATCGTAATACCGGTTTAGTTATCAGGGAGGCGGACGGAAATATCAGAAATATCACACTTTCCGGAAATGCGAATGGATTGTCGGCCATAGATGATGAAACTGTTGCAGTGACGTTTCCAAATGGACATTACGTTGAAATTATCTGTGTTGCAACGGGGGAGGTAAAAAATAAAATTGAAGTTGATGGAATGTGTTTCCAAGTTGCTTACCGGAATGAACTGCTGTATGTCGGTTTTGATGAAAAGATAGAAGAAATGGACTTAACAGGAAAGACAATAAGGCGTGTTCCTAGTCCGACAGCAGATATAGGGTACATAGCAGCCACGGACGAAAAATTATTTGTCACTGATTTAGAGAAAAATTTATTATATTGTTGTGACTTTACGGGATTGGTTCTGTGGGAGTTCGAAGACAGAAAACTGGAATGGCCCATGGGTGTAACAACTGACAATGATGGCAATGTATACGTGGTTGGTAGTTCTTCTCATAATGTCTTAGTTATCTCCCTGATGGGAAACATCATAGAGAACTGCTCAATGAATCAAATGGACTGAAAGATCCAATCGGAATACATTACGACAAAACGAATAATAGTCTATTAGTGTGTAATAAAGAAAGCGGTGATGCTTTCTTGCTTGATATTGAAAATGTTTACTAAGTCATTTAGTGTTGAGGAAAAACTTGGAATGTGATAAGATACTACATGTTAAAGGTGTCATACCACCAATTAAAAGTCCCTATCTGTTCAACCAAATTTTACAATTTTCACAGCTTTCTAAATATTTCATCTTAAGTTTAACTTCATAGAAACCAGGTATATCCTGAATAGTACATGTATCAGCTTTCTACATGCCAATTTTCAACAGATATTTAAAATCATATAAAAAAGAAAAAGTCTTCCAAATAAAGGTACCACTAAAAATAACCCCTTGTTTTCTGGAAATCTTAAATTAGTATACTATGGAGTGCATTAATCCTCAATTTTGAATGCAAAATCATAAACAAGTAAATTTTAGCTCAAAATGGTCTTAATATATTTCTCTTTCACCAACAGTTTCATTTCTGCAAATTTGTTGGTTAGTTTAAGTAAACCATGACATCAAATGCACTATTTTTTGTCCGAGTAGGCCTACTTTCACCTAACGTTAAGAACAGTGTATGGGGATGGACTGTTAAAAAATTGATAAACAAAATAAAGTAATTGCGATTAAAAATATGATCACAATGCCTTTTTTGCTGGAATTAGATTTTCAATTTATTTTGCTATAAAACAGTGTTTTTATCAGTTGTGGGTGTTTTGGTAATTATTTTCATGCAAGAAATATTTTTTGGGGTAGGGACATTATCATCTGAAATTATTCCACGCGCGGACAAGTCAAAATATTGAGTATAAATTATCACAAAAATTATTGAGGACAATCGAACCAAAATTTCTCAGAGTCGCATACGCATCCTGATTGTTGTGTCTCAGCAAAAAGACAATTTCTCACAAATCAACACCAATAGACTTTATAAAATCTTAATCGCACTTAAACTACCAAAATTGGTCATGTAGCAATTATGTTTTACTTCCACAGCGGTTGATATTATCTCACAATTAGGTTAAAAAAATACCCAAACGAAGCATTTTTCTTCCAGTGCGCTTTAAATGTTTAAAAATTTAATTGCAAAAGTACTGTTATTGAAATCTTACACTTACACTTATATTTTATCAGCATCTAAAATATTGGTGTTGATAAATTTATATCATTAATGGTTTTTTTCGAATTTGAGAATAAAAATGAATAACTCTTTTTTAGAGTATATCTTTTTAAATATCCTAATAAAATGGATATAATTTAATTTCTTATTAATAGTTCTCTAAAAAAATAAAATCATGAGTTCGAATTGGTAATTTTTCTCGTGATATTTCTTTGAAAGGGAAAATAAAATTACCTTTAATTTTAGCAATTTGAAGAAATTGTTATTTAACAATTTACAAAAGAAGTCAACCGTTATAAAAACGAACGCGAGCTTCAGTGAAAACGAAAATTAAAATCTCATTTCCAGATGTTTGGCAACAAAAGAGATCTTAACATCTATCAAAATGAATTTAAACTGTCTTCGGGGAAGTGTTTTGTCAAAGTTTCCTTGCAAACAAAATTAGAATTAAAATTTATTCAAAAGGGGTTGACCGTCTTATCCAATCAAAGCATTACGTCACATTCAGTGAAAGGATAACCGAAGAGAAGAAAATAAGCATTCCGATCGGCACGAGACTTGTAATTTGTCTCCTTTTTATTTGATAATGCTATCATTTATCAGTTGAACAGCCACGAACAAGGCTGAAGAGGAGTTATGCAAGAATCAAGATAATGGCTATAATATGTCGACAATACACGGGTCATGAAAGACAGTTTATTTCAACAATAAACGTCATCGAAAAAGAGTCAGTTCAAGTTAGAACACCTGGGGTGGATATAAAAGAAGAAGTGATTAGAAGGTCGGTATTTGGCCGAAGAAAATAAAGCTTGTTGACTTTTTTGCACACAATTTATGGAAATGCAAAGAATAAAAAAGGTATACTGAATGAATAAAGGCAACAGTAGTATATCGCTGTTCAAACTCATAAATCCATGGACAAAAAACAAAATCGGGGTAACAAACTAAAACTGAGGGAAACGCATTAAATATAAGAGGAGAACAACGACACAACACTACAATGTAACACACACAGAAACGGACCAAGCATCAGACAAAATCCCACGAGAAAAACAAATATAACATCAAAACCAAATACATGAATTTGGGATAGACAAGTACCGTGACATGTCTTATCGCAATGTGAATTTACACTCAAAATTAGACAAAATATATCCGAATTTCATCATTTTGCACCAATTTTATGAAATTGATGCCAAATGATAAATTTATGGTGTATTTTCTTTAAGGAAACATCGAACACAGCTAAGAAACGGCATAATTGTAGGGAGGATTTTTATAGCTATGTTTTACATAATCTCACCGAATACAGAGTTTTTTTCTTCAGTAATTAAGACATGGTTCCATAGAGCATATTGCAAGTCGCAACAATGCACACAAATAATCCCGAATGGTAAGTTTTGAAACGGTTTTGAAACAAATTTGAAAAAGAAGAAGTAAAAAACTAACCACCTGATTTAAATTAATAGTATTAAACGAAAAACCAATCAATGGCAACCACTAGCTGACTACTGGTTTGGAACAGGCACATAAAAATATGGCTGATAAATATGATAACTTTATGAGTGTCCAACCACCAAACCTATGACGACTGGCATTGACAGCATATCATTAGAACACATTGTAAAAATCAGTTGCAATGGGCTGGACTCATCATATCGGTACAAAGCTAAAAACTGCGAAAAAAATAAACCAACAACAATTAAACATATGACACAAAATACCAATATAAGAGTAGTTACTTTTCGACTCACATTTAAAAAAAAAAGTAACCAGTGTCTGCACCGAAATTTGTTAAGCCATGGACATACCAAAGAACGTCTCGTCCTGTTTCCAAAAAGTTCATTGGAAGTTACCTAGACCTTGTTAATAAATATTCCGCATTAACTTGACAAATTGTACATGACAGTATTGACGTTTAGATTCTATAGGTACTGACGTTCTTAAAGTTCCCTTTCTTAGTCCTTTTATATGTTTAAACTTTACTATTTAGTCCATTTTCATGATATACTTACGACGTAGCTCGGTACTTATACATCCCGCCATTATGTTAAAGTGCTCTGGTATATTTTGATTTCTTGTCTTTCATTTTTGCTTATGTACTTTGTCTATTTGCCATTTTGTATTTCTTTGTTGAAACAGTTATTTCTTTAAACAGTGATTATGATTATATCACAATGTTGACCGTTGTACCCCAGTTTTTACCTATTACATGTATGTCGGTTTGTTCTGCTCACTCGTTGTTGTCATTATATTAGAATTCAATGTGACTGTCATACAAGTGAGAGGTTTAGTTAGCTATAAAACCAGGTTTAATCCCCCATTTCTACATAAGGAAATGCCTGGACCAAATCAGGAATATGGCAGTTGTTTTGCAATCGTTTGGTGTGTTTTAGTATTTTTTTGCAAGGACTTTCCATCTTGAATTTTCCTTTGAATTCGGTACTTTTTACTAAAACATAACCCAAAGCCCAAGTTTAACTAACGGATAAAAAATGTTTTCACAAGCTAAAATAAATATTATCGAAATTATAGAATGCACCTTGAAGTCTACTATATTAAAACGTTGTTCTTGCTCATGAACTACATTGTTGTGGTATATAAAATTTCTCTAAAGGGGATAACCTATTTCGTTCTGTCCTTGGTTTTTGCTTTTGAAATTCGTGATGATTTCAAGATTATTGACTTTTTTGGCCCATTTAATACGACAATCATACACTGGACAATTGTTACTGATGAAGGATATTTGTTATCCAAAATAATTATTGTATTTTTTGGTGCAATTATTTTATTTTATTTTAGTGCTTCTTTTGTGTATATTATGTATTCATTATTTTATTTCTTGTGCATTTGTCATAGTTTAAACTACGCATACGTTTTGTGTGTTTTGTGGTTCAATTTTGTTATTTGACCTCAGTAAAATTGTTTGTTAGATGGAGAGTTGTTTCATTGGCTCTCATACCTAATCTTTTTATTGATATTTATCTTATGTTGCTGTTCCTATTTATTAATGTTTACGGACTGCCTTTCTGCATCTTTTAACTTTTTTAAGGGACTTTCAAATCTTGGTTTTTTTTTGGCTTTATTTCATTTTTTGCATTCTTAAATAATTCAAAAATAAAAGTAAAATAACAAAAATATCGCAAAATTTTAATAAACATAACAAAAACAGAATCATTTACTGCACTAAACGTTGCACCAAGTCTTGTATGAAAGCACCAATATGAACTGAATACTTAAATAGAGTATTCATGTATCAATTACACTACCACGGTCTCCAAACTTCTTCATTGTTAATTATATGATTTCCTGGATACCAATCTGATGCGGTAGGTCTATTATCGGTGTCTTCATCTTCAGTTTTGCAAAATACTTCAATTACCGACGATGAAATATTTTTATCAATTCCCACGTGCATTTGTTGTTCTTCGTCCCGAGTCTGTTGATTCATACAACCATATACATCGCCATCATTGTTTGTTTCTGGAGGTGAATGGTTTCTTGTGTTTACATTGGATAACAGGTACGATTGGATGTTGTATAGAATTGACTGTGGTATATGAGCATCATCCAGATATCGACCAATAGTATCCAGGCATTTCATATATCCAAATAAATAAGTTGAGGTAGTGTCTGAAAATGAAAAAAAGCATCATGATACTTAGTATATGATGTCGGTCAGATTGAAGTGTTTAATGTTTGATACAAAAAAAATGACCCTTCAAAGAAACATTTCCTGCGACTGACCTGAGGAAGAGCGCAGTGTTTTTGAAGTATTTTTAGTAGTTTCTAACACATCGTCTAGATGAAAAATGTGTGTTTGCACCAATTACCAAGTCATGCTATCTAGACCATGTATTGTCAGTTTAAGTATGTCTGTTTTTTTACCGCAATATTTTTGGAGATTCCCGTTATCTCTTCTTATGTATCATTTCTCGGATGCATCGTATGTTTTTAAAAATGAAATTAAAGATATCATTCAAATGCTGAAGAGAAGAATATAAGTAGGAATATAAGTAGTTCTTTTATGCATGGTCAATTATACTTTATATATCTTTGTATATCATGCCATAAATCATTCTTGTTTTCGTCAAAAATGACCATCCATCACCCATACAATCAAGTAAGCTATACAAGTCCCAATATTACAAAATGTGAAACAAAAAAATAAAGAGAGAGACTTTACGGGCAGGTTGAAAGTTATAATCTTATGACTGATAATAGACAATGAAAACTACTCTTAGACTACAGGCTCTTTATTATGGACAGGCACATTAAGAATGTTGATAGGTAAAGTTTGTCTTCTCAGATTGACCATTCTTGAATTTTGAACCACACTAAAGTAGTTCAACAGTACAACAATGGCAGAAACCAAAAAATCAGTTGATTCGTCCGATCCGTATTAAGCACACAAACATGTTCTTAGAAAACAAACGAAATCACTATGTACTAATCTAACCATTCTCAAAGTTTCTGATAGGTAGTTCGAAGCCCAACTTTAAATATTAAATAAGCCATGTCTTCCTAGATTAATGTATCAATCAGTACACAATAAGTCTTTTTGAATAGAATATATACTAACTTCGTACTTCTGGTTTGATTTTCTTATTTTGCTGTATCTTTTGTTTTGCAAACAAGTGCTTTCCACCTCTATCGACGCCAAATGTTTGCACCTGTCCAATTCGCTTGAAATTGTTCATAATGTACGTAGTGGAAAATAAACTGTATCACTGTGAAAACACCAACAATTGTCGATACCATCAGAGACTGAGATAAAATTCAAAACGGAAATGGGGAATGTGTCAAAGAGACAACAACCCGACTATAGTGGAGAAAACAACCTAAAGCCCCAAAGTCTTCAGTACAGCGAGAAAATCGCGCATTCGGCGACGGGCCTCAGCTGGCCACTAAAAGAATATCCCGAAGGATAATCAACCCATTGATTGCAAACTGGGATTTTTTATAAACTTTACATCAATCATATTACCTGCAGATCCAGTTTTTAATCTTTTAATGTATTCAACTGTTCTTTCCAATACCTCAGCTTTCTCTAGTTTTACTGGTGAGTCCTAAAAGTACAAACATTTTTTGAAAATACTTTACGTTAATACTTTGTTCATGAAAATGTAAAAAAAAAATTGGAAAAAGGAAACGGGGAATGTGTCAAAGAGACAATTTGAAACATCAGACTAAAGAGCAAATCCAATTCAAGTGCTTGATATGTATATAAGTGCAGGATTTTTAAAATCGGCGAAATTTCCATTAGGAAAGCCGTCCTTAAAAAACCTACAGAAGAAGAATCGATTCAGTCTGAATTTAGTTCTGGACAACATTGAACGGTACGTTTTAAGATGTAGAAGCAAAAAAATCAAATAAAAGACAAAAGCTTGAAAGCCTTGAATATAAATTTAATTGTTTTGAAAGTAACGATCAGCTCGTTGTAACACTCAGACAATATATGTATAAATTTATTATAGGATATTCCAAATTTAAGCATGGCAAATTGCATATGTATTTTCGAAATAACAATTGATCCTTTTTGAATTATTTAAACATTGATGTAAGTTTCTGTACATTCGCAATATCATAATTATGACATAAATTTTCAGGAAATCAGAAAATCTATTTTTCATTTATTTTCGATTGATTTAATTTGTAACTGTCTAATTTTTAATATAAAACAGAATTGTTATGATCGCAAGTGAGACAACTCTCCACGGTAGACCAAATGACACAGAATGTATCAACTATAGGTCACCGTACGGCCTTCAACAATGAACAAAGCCTGTTCCGCATAGTCAGCTATGCAAGACCCCGAACTGACAAATGTAAAACAATTCAAACGAGAAAACTAAGTTTACTATTGACTTTCATTCCTCTAGGATAATTAGAAAATGAATTTCCTCAACATTAATATACTTAGATAATATGTTTACTTATAATTTCGTAGTAGTGATAATTATAAAATGCCTGTGGCAAAAATAACTGAACTTACATCGCTATCTCCTGGAGAAATAAGAATTTCTAATTGTTCCAGTAAATGGTTTATCCGAGCTCTTCTTTGACGTTCCGCTATATGCTTCCGGGTCTAAAACATAATTATATTATTTTAACATAATTATAATAATATATACATTTGTATTTTAATATCTTTACAGATTATTTTTTTTGGAAACAGTAATTGAAAACGCCAATAAAATTTTACAATTTATACTTTTTTCCCACTTATTTTCTCAACATTATTTTAAAAATCTTTCCAAGACAAATGTTTCTATAACTTCCATTCTAATAAGTTATTTTTCTCCGATATATCAATATAAATATCTATGCTGCTACTGCATGCTGGTTAAAAAATATATTGTGAATTCATTATTATTCAATGTATACTTTTTTGTGGATTTTGTGTAAAAATTAAAACAAAAAGTAAAAAGCAATCAACACATAACAAATTTTCCTAATTTTGTCATCAAAGTTAGGACAAACACAAACTTGTAAAATGATGGATTAAATCGCACCTCTTTTTTTGTATGCTTTACTCCTATAAAACACGAACACACATTTGTTTTTAATCCATGAAAATTGTTACTCAAAAAAAATAAACGAATTCTCAGTATCAGATAGAAATATTATCATTTTCTCAAAATTATCTTCCTTTTTATTGTGCGAATGTCAATCATTGATGTAGTCATGTTTAACAATACTATAACGCTAAATATTGCAACTATGAAACATATGCACATTCTGCATTACTTTAACATTTTCATGTTTGACAATAACATAACGGTAAATATTGCAACTATGAAACATATGCACATTCTGCATTAAAAACATTGTCATTTTTGACAATAATATAACGGTAAATATTGCAACTATGAAACATATGCACATTTTGCATTAAAAGCACTTACCGGCTGCCTGTTAAATTTATCGTGTGTCATCAACGACATATTTCTTTAAATTGAAATTTTATTCATTAAGTTACCTTCTTTTTAATCCTCTTTTGAAGTCTTTAAAACACGCTTCCTTTTAAATTTTCCGTTTTAGCCCGGAGCTAGCCATTATTGTAACCGTATTGTGTCCACCACGTGGGCAGATTCTTCAATCAGATAATAGTTAAAATGTTAATTATTACAAATACCCCCTTTAACGAGGAAGACACGTGCTTACAAAATTCCTGTTTAAGTACAGGAAGGATCGGTTGCTTCTTTTTGACAAAAAGTAATTGTATTTGGGATTAACTTAGATGTTATTATTATAATGACTGCCTTCCACGGGATACTTTTTAATGGACAACTTCTATATTATGCATACATTTCTAAACACAAGTTAGCTCCATCTGCTGAAAAAAATAGTTATCAAGTTATGGATTGTATTTCCTAATGCATAAATGTATATGTATTTTACCTATTTTGATATATTTATTTATTTGTTTCATTTAGACCAAAAATACGTGAAAAGTCATGGTCAAAACCATGCAAATATTTACTGTCCAACCGGTTTCACTGCTGCACACAGACAGCCATTGCGTAATACCACCACAGTTGCCTTTTTATATATCAATTCAATTTAAATGTTTAGTCGACAAGCCTTATGGCAATTGGTTATCTGAATGCAAGACACATACAAATTCAAGAATAGCAACTGCATTCGAAAGCACTTTTTACAACGGTCAGACATAGATAAAATAGCCTATATCTATGGATCAGGCAAGTCAAATTTTACATATTTAATCTGAGTATTCCTTTCAGTTGAGGTATTTATAAGTGAAGTCACTTCAACTTGACACTTAGTACACACACATATATATATATATAAGCAAATGCGGTATATAAGCAAATGCGGTATAATTGCCAATGAGACAACTCTCCATCTTAGTTGTAACTTAAAAAATGTAAACCATTATAGGTCAAAATATGGCCTGCAACACGAAGCATTGACTCACATCGAACATCAAGCTATAAAAGGTCCAAAAATGACACTTATAAACCACACCAAAAAAACGACAGCCACTTAACAAAATGTTCCTGGCTTGGGACATGAATCGGGTTTAAACGTTTTTTTAAACACGCGAAAACCTTCACTCTTACCTGAAACAGCGGCAAATTATGAGTTTTACCCTAATTTCAAGGTTTGCTGAATATGGGCATTAGATAATGCGAGCGAAGCATGGTGTCACACAAACTGTTGTTTATGATGTTTCATACATAAACAGCAAAGGGCCAAATTTCAAATATTCCCTTACACTTCAAAGATAATATTTATTTACAATTTAATAAAAAAAAAAATATTTCATCGTTTTTGTATTTATTTTCATTTCAACTACAACTTAACGTGACAAAAGATTTTAGTTTAAAATATAGTAAATGAATACTGACTTTTCTTACCGAAAATTTATTCTGCACACTAGAATCTCAATTTGAGAATACCCCCTAATACAAAAACAACCCTGATCATATATCTTGCTTAATTTATCAATGTCAGCGGAAGAATACAAGAACTGTTAGACCAATGTAAGTTTTAAATAAAAATAGCCAACACTGTCAGTTCTGCGACAAATTTTTTGTAACGTTTTGACACATATCTCGTCTTCAACATGATACCTCTGTTTTTATACATGTCCATCAAATTCAATAAGTTTTAGATTTTCAAAAAGCTTGCCTGACTTAAACATCTTTTAGAAGCGAGAATCGTGTTACTAGATAGAAGGGCACGTTGCATTATAGGTTAAGCACGTCAGTCAAAAAAGAAGAGCTTAGACAGTTTTTTTGGGTTGATACTGTCTGTTTGTACGTATAGATATTGAAATAAATGATATACTTATTGTGTATGCTTTTGTGGGGTTTGTTTCAAAAATAATTCCTTCAGCCTACCTGTTGAAATATATTGATGTATGCTTTGATCAAGTTCTACTTTCCACTAATATTCCGATTATTAAATCTATTAATGAAGAGCTCTGAAACTTGAACAGGGGGATTTGTCAAAATGATCTAGCACAAACAAACTTGAAATAAGTAAATGCAATATTCCCCATGTGAAATTGAACTAGAGGCTCTTAAAAGCCTGCTGTGTCGCTCACCTTGGTCTTTGTGCATATTAAATAAACTGTCCCTTTGGTATCTTTCGTCCCTCTTTTAAACAAAGGACACAAATGGATTCATGACAAAATTGTGTTTTGGTGATGGTGGGGTGTTTGAAGTTCTTACTTTATTAAAGACTGAACGTTCTTGCTACTTACAATTATCTCTATCTATAATGAACTTGGCCCATTAGTAACAGAGGAATATATTTTGTAAAAATTTACAGAATGTATGAAAATTGTAAAATATAAAGGACAATAACTCCTTAAGGGATCAACTGACAATTTTGGTTCTGTTGACCTATTTGTAGATCTTACTTTGCTGAACATTATTGCTGTTTACAGTTTATCTTTATCTATAAAACAAGTATGGACACAGACGCAAATTGTCAGTGGGGTTAAAGGTCGTTACATATGTATTGAAAGCTAGACTGGAAATGTGTATTAACAAATTGAGTTGATGTGTACATGTCTTCATTCAAATGCATTGACTGATAAAAAAAGGAGGCTTCAACTTCCACCCCTCTCTATGAATTAGTTGTTTGAGTGTTTGAATATGGAGTTTGTTAATAAATAGCTGCACTGTAAGCGCATGATATGTCTTGATTCCTTTTAAGCTTGCTTAAAGGTTGAACTATTTTGTTTTGTACAATTATTAGTCTATTTGTTTTCTCATTTCATTTGTTTTATATTTGTCATTTTAAGGTCTTTTATAGCTGACTGTGCTGTATGAGCTTTTGTCATTGTTGAAGGCTATTTGGGGACCTGTAGTTGTTAATCTTGTTTTAAATTTTGGAATGCAGCTGAAGTCAACAAACAGACATAGACAATTCACCCAAGTTTTATAAAATGATGTGGAAGTGTTTATGTGAATAATTGAGATGGGAAATGAGGAAAGTGTCAAAGTGACAACAACCCAACCATAGAGTAGACAACAGCTGAAGGCCTCCAATGGGTTTTCAATGTAGCCAGAAACTCCTGCAATTATAGGTGTCCAAAAACTATAAAATCCCTTCTTTTTTTTAGCATATATAAAAATTCATAACACAGAAATGTATAATCTGAAATTTATTACAATCAAAAGGCACCTTAGGTCAATAGTGTAAACAATTCACCAAAGTTTAATTAAAGGTGATGGATGCATTTTTGTGTTATTGTTCAAAATTGGAAAATTCTCTCTTTTTTAAGGATAAAATCTCTCTTCATAACATGGAAATGAAAATTCTAAAATTTATAAAATCGATGTGGAGCTAATGTCAATAGATATAAACATTTCAACAAAGTTTCTTGAAAGTAGGGGGAAGTGTTTTCTAGTTATTGTCTGAAGTGTGGATGATGGACTGATAGACAACAGTATACTATAATATGTTGTGTGTGAGACATTGGTATACTAAAATGGTTTTGAATGAATAATGATTAGAAACTGTTTAATGCAGTTATTGAGGGAACGACAGTGAAGAAATTGCTGAGATCAATGCGTTTGAATCCTAAGAATTCAATTTTTGTTGAAATGAAACAAAGTTCAATTTTTGACCCTTTGGATCTTAATGTAGACCAATTTGAAAACGGGACAATCCTGTGCAATTGAATATTTCTGGCTATTGGCAATACTGTGCAATTGAAAATTTCTTGCTATTGCGCAATATTGTGCAATTAGATATTTCTTGCTATTGTGCAATTAAATATCTTGCTATTGCACAATACTGTGCAATTGGAGATTTCTTGCTAGTGTGCAATACTGTGCAATTGAACATTTCTTGCTATTGAACAATACTGCGCATTGCAGAATACTGCGCAATTGAAAATTTCTTGCTATTTCAATACTTAGTATAATAATTTTTGACCCCGATTTGGACCAACTTGAAAACTGGGCCCATAATCAAAATCTAAGTACATGTTCAGACTCACCATATCAAAGAACCCCAAGAATTCAATTTTTATTAAAATCAAGCTTATTTAAATTTTGGACCCTTTGGACTTTAATGTAGACCAATTAGAAAACAGGACCTAAAATTAAGAATTTGGACATGGTTAGATTTGGCACATCAAAGAAGCACAATACCGTAATTCATTTTTTTGATGAAATCAAACAAAGTTTAATTTTGGCCCCTTATTCCTTGGGACCAAAACTCCAAAATTAATCCAAACCTTCCTTTTGTGGTCATAAACCTTTATAGATTTCTATTAACTTATACTAAAGTTATTGTTCAAAAACCAAGAAAAATGCTTATTTGGGGCCTGTTTTTGACCCCTAAATCCTACACTGTTGAAACTAAAATTACCAAAATCTATCCCAACCCTCCTTATGTGGCCATAGACCTTATGTTAAAATATCGTAGATTTCTGTTTACTAATACTTAAGTTATCTTGTGTCTAAATTTCATATATTTCTATTTTACTTTTACTGAAGTTAGAGTGCGAAAACCGAATGTCTTTGGATGAAGACGATGATGCCAACGTGATACCAATGTACAACCAAAAAGTTTTCAATTTTTGCGGTTGTATAAAAATGATCTCAAATCAAATTTTTAATGGAGTTTGCAACAGTAATTATTCAACTACTCATTTCAATACATCATAAAGTATTAAAGTGTAAATGTCATACAGTCATGGTGATGATGCCTCCGCTAGCATATAACATTATAAAGGTACATAAATCAAGAACTGTAAAAGTGAAGCTGCTAAAAATTGAACTTAAACCGAGTTTAGAGGTACCGGTAATACATGTAAGCATTGTATACACATTTCACTAAATTTAGTTGAGACAAACTTGAGAAATTTTTCCATTTGTGAAAGGGGATAACCCTAGAATGATAATCAAAGTGCTTGTAATCACTGAATGGCTATTAAAGACTGCTTAAATTTATCAGTTGGTAGTAAAGTGAATTTTGCATTGTATATTGTATATATAGCATTATTTTAAGTCGATTCAACTACTATTCTGGACAGAGAAAGATAACTCCAATTTTCAAAGAAGATTTCATAAAGCAATGGTTTTAGGTAATATTAATTCAACAACCATTCTGGACAAAGAAAGATAACTCCAATTTATTGTCTTGAATCTACAAAAATGTTTGTTTTTGGCCCTAAATTCCTCGACTGTTTGCCCAATAACCCACAAAATTATATAAAAATTTCAAATATGTACAATGAAATATAGTTTTAGAAATTGATAAGCCTAGATAGGCCTTATATTTTTTTCCCCACATAGTTGAAGGACCATATACACTCAGGACAGAGTCATAAGTAGGCAGTAGTCTACAGATGTATTAAAACAACCTAGCATCATATTGCTAGTACAAATATAGTGGGAGTAGCATTCTCGGGTAAATTTGTTCTTTTTTTTAATATAAATATGTTTGGTTCAAATCAAAATAGAATGCTTTTATCTCCCTAATACTTACATTGTAAATAGAGGTGGTACTACTTTGACAAATCCTTGTACATGAGAGTTTTCTGTCAAATCTTTATTTCACAAAGAATGAATTGCATAACAATGAACTGAGCTCAAAGCAAAGTACTTTAATAATACACTTAGACAAAGAGCTAAATCCAGTGATATACTTTGTACTACAGGTCCTTCATTAACATCCATTGACCAAAACCATATCTCAACAACATTCCATACTACATGGTTGGATTCGGAAGTCCTGAAAAAGACATGATTTTTTTTAACATATTTTAAGTATATATACACAGGTTAAAACTTTCTTGTTGTATAATCATTCCGTATCTAGCAACTATCAATTTACTTAATGCACATATTGATATACAATGTATGTTGAGTGTACCTCTGTTGGAAATAAGAACACACAAACCTCCACCTAGTTTTAGTCAATGGACAAAACATTCAAAACTATAAAATATTATAGATCTAAGACTTGTCAGTGTCTATTTACCATTGCCACTGAATCAGTGATATATGTATTGTACACATAATTATATACATGCAAGACTAAAATTATAAAGTACATACATGTTTGTATATAAGACTAAAACTGACATTCAGTCTTTACAACATCTTCATTCCCAGAGTCATTTTCAAATCTGACTTCATGGTAAAATAAGATTCCATATCTACAACCAATTAAAAGGAAAAATCCTTCTGATAGACTAGCATTTAAATCCAATTTCTGAAATGGAAGCTAGGTCAACTTGGAACTTAGAACTAAAAAAAATCGAACAATATATCTGATATATTTCAAATGCATGTACATGAAATAATATAAATCTCTAAAATTCACCATATTGTTCCCTTTTTCATCTTCTGTTAGATACTGTATATCCAGTGGCGGATCCAGAAATTTTCTTAAGTGGGGGCCCACTGACTGACCTAAGAGGGGGCTCGTCATGATTCAGTAATTCCCTATATAAGCAACCGAATTTTTTCTCAAAAAGCAGGACCCCCCCCCTAAATCTGCCTCTGATATCAACCTCTAGATGTCTTTCAATTACATTCAGTTTAGTGTGGGTTGATCTTTGATTGTTGTACATGTTACAACCAGATTCCCGGCAGGGGGCAACTTTGTAAGACCGCAGAGGTTCAAGCTTAGATTTTGAAATAAGGGGAAAATGTAACCTTTTCAATTGATAAAACAGGCTCAACATCATTTCTATACATATATAAACATATTCTAAATTGTGGACACACCTTCATTAAATATTCTACTTCAATTAGTGGAGGAGATCAAATTAAAAAGTTGCAATGGTTAAATACTCCAATCACAGTCTTTCCTGCTAAAATCTCATGTGTAGAATGTGATAGACGGTTTTTGGGTCTATATATTGTCCTTGATATTGAGGTTATTTTGACACAGCAAAATATAAAGAAAATGTAAACTATGATCTGGAAATTGACTTCGTTTTCACAAAATAAGCCCACTTAAACTGAATTTTAAATGCAAAAGACCTCTAAATGGCTAACAGATATTGCTATATAAAAGAATAGTCCATGATTATACATGTACATGATATTAAAGAATTCATGAAATTTACACTGATTCTGTCAGTTGAATGGACTAGAATGAGATAAGTTATAAACATGTACATGATAGACATAAAGGTTTTTTCCAACAGTTGTGGTGTAAATCAAATTAGTTGTATTTTATGGTTGTTATATTTATGTACATGTATGTAAATCATTGGCTCTTCAACCAATGATATTTTACAATATCGATTATTTGTTTATTTTTCTATTGTTGGTATTTTTCAGCATACTAAAAATGTTTTAACACAACACGAGCGCAAGCTTGATAGGGTGTCCTCACACAGGGTTTCCGCTGGCGGTCGCCATTTTCCCAATTTGCGAAAAAATAATACTTGTGGCGGTAAAAATTCGTCATTTGCTGAAGAATTTGGCGAAAGAAATATATAGAAAGATTTATTTTCCTCCTTGTTTATTTACTTTTTTCGAGTTTCTCGGACTTTAACTTATCAGACAATACTCGGAATTCACCTTGACCTCATTAAGATTTTGACAGAAAATCAATTATCAGCTATCGAATGGGGGGGGGGGGGGGGGGGGGGGGGAATGCTTTCTGGCGTCACAATTTCAAATGACATAGGATAACATATGATCTGTCCATATACATGTATGAGGGTAGAAATGGGGGTATCTTATTGAAGTATTCTTGCCAAATGAAGATTAAACAGTAATTCTTAGACATGACCATAAAAGAGGGGGGATAGGACCTTTATCGGGACTCCGGGATCGGGTGTTTTTAAGCTCGGGATTATCCCCCCTCATAAAATGTACACTTTTTTCCAGACGATTAAAAAATCAGCTGAATTTGACAAATCACACTATTTGTTTTCCAAAAATAACCGTAATTGGATGGGGGTTCTGTGTATTCACATTATATATAATAGACTACTGACATATAGATACGTAGTTGACTACGTATTGACGACAAACAATATTCCTACGACTTTTGCAATTTGGGAAATCTCAACTACTTGTCTTTAGAGATTTTCGGCGATTAAATATTTCATACATTTGTTCTTTGACATCTTAGTAATGTAAATGGACTATAAGTATGACTTTTGAGCAAATTTAAAGGGAAATGACAAATTAGCGTTCAAGGGGAGCAAATGCTTTTTAAATTGGTAAGCGGGTTTTAATATATAGAGGGAAAGTGGAGTCATCTTTTTAGACTTTAGTTACATGTAAATATAACTTATGTAGACTTACCTTCTAATTCTATAGGCTATCAAAAAAAACAAAAAAAAAAACTCGGAACTATTTCAACAATTCACTTGGACTACTGATATGCAAACCTAAAAACAAAAACAAAAATATCATAAAATAGTGATTGAAAGAGTCATAACACTTTGAAAGGATAATTCAGACACGTGTTACACGGGGAGCATGTTTGTTTACAAATAATAATGTCACGTGATCGCGCACTGACCTCGCATGCTGCATCGCCCTTACAATTCACTAATACATGTACATAACCATTTTCATGCAAACATGCAACGTGAATGTGATTGGTTATCAAATTATACAAAAATAATGCATGAACCGTTGAAGAAGAAATTATTTCATCAAACAGATTGGATTTTTCATTTCGACACGAATAGGTCGAGTTGACATTCCTGTCATCGGACATAGTATTGAGATAAATGGGATAAAACGGACCGTCAAACAGGTCTAGAGAAGCACATCAGTAGAACCTTAACATAAATAAGTAATACTTACCAAAATTTCTCTAATTGATAACCTATCGAACTGAAATTTCACAAAAATACCGGTAAATAATTTTGTTCATTGTGATGCTGGTTAAATAAATATTCTTACTCCTATTGCTTCATGTAAAAAAAATGTATAGAATTGAATTCGACTACAGTTCAGCATAAAAAAACGTGAATATGTAAAAGCCAGGTAATATGTTAATTATAAAGTGTGTATAAATTTCCGTAAACGAAGTTACCCGTATACTTCACCAAGAATTACATTTGAGCGCAAAGTTCTGTATATGTGTGATTTGGTTGGTTTATGTAACATTAATTTAGACTGGGATCCTGGCTAATCTTGACCTTACGACGCGCAGCTAGATTGGGCCGGATCCCAGGCTAATGTAACATCGTAGAACTCAGGATAACGGATTTTTTTGCGTTGCTATTAGATCATTGAGGCCATCTATTTTTATTGCGGGTTCCACATATTTAAATCGGAATTATAGAAAAAATGGAATGTTGTGAGCAGAATCAAAACAGAAATGATGAAAACTGCAACATTTCCAGCAAAATATAAATAGGATGGAGGATCTGTGTATTCACATTATTTGTAAAACTCTCCTTATTCATGTGAAGCGTGTGCTTTACATCGAGGCTTATTCTTTACATCGAGGCTTATTATGCTAATCATCGACGCCACAGTACTTCAACCAATCAGACAATGTTTATTTGGGGCATTCGATCGATTTTAACTCAGATTTTGGAATATTTCAATCGAAATTATAGAAAAATGGAATGTTGTTAGTACATATAAAATAGAAAATGATGAATACTTTTAGCTAAAGATAATTTGGATGGGAGTTCTGTGTATTCTCATTATTTGCACAACTCTCCTTACTGATGCCATATTTTGGAATTTCCGTGACCTAAATGGTTCGCGAAAATTAATATTTTTATATATAGTATAGTAAACAATTCAAGATAATAACCAAAAACGGTAAAATTTCCTTAAAAATTACTAATTCAGGGGCAGCAATCCATCAACCAGTTGTCTGATTCGTCTCAAAATTTCAGGTCAGATAGATCTTGACTTGATTAACAATTTAACCAGTCAGATTTGCTCTAAATTCTAAAATCTGGTTTCAGATTTATAAGCCAAAATCTACATTTTACCCCTATGTTCTATTTTTAGTCATGGCGGACATCCTGGTTGGTTGGCCGGGTAACCCCACACATTTTTTAAACAAGATACTCCAATGATGATTGTGGCCAAGTTTACTTTAATTTGGTATTTAACCAGTATTTTCAGATAAGATTTTTGTAAAAGATTACAAACAATTAAAAAAAAATGGTAAAAAATGACTATAAGGGGCAATAACTCCTTAGGGGGTCAACTGACCATTTTGATCAGTTGACTTATTTGTAGACCTTACTTTACTGAACATTATTGCTGTTACAGTTCATCTCTATCTATAATAATATTCCAGATAATAACCAAAAACAGCAAAATGTTCTTAAAATTACCAGTTCAGGGGCAGCAACTCAACAACCGATTGTCCGATTCATCTGACAAATTCAAGGGCAGATAGATCTTGACTTAATAAACAAATTTACCCCCTGTCAGATTTGCTCTAAATGCTTTGGTTTCAGAGTTATAAGCATTTTACCCCTTATGTTCTATTTTTAGCCATGGCGGCCATCTTGGTTGGTTGACCGGGTCAACCCACACATCTTTTAAACTAGATACCCCAATAATGATTGTGGTCAAGTTTGGTTTGATTTGGTCCAGTAGTTTCAGAGGAGAAGATTTTTGTGAAAGTAAACGACGACGGACGACGGACGCCAAGTGATGAGAAAAGCTCACTTGGCCCTGTGGGGCAGGTGAGCTAAAAATCGTCTAAAAAATTATCTACAATGCTTTTCAACATAAAAATAGAAGCATACGCTATACTTTTATTATTTAAGATCACTGTAAAACATGACACACAGAGGAACAAGGGATCAGTATGCTTGAATATGTCATTGACAACATATTTGTTGAATTTGGAGGTAGACTTTTTTTAACATATTAACGGCATTCATATTAAAACGAACTGTGCACCTTTTCTTGTTTATTGAGTCGGAGTTCCTTCTGACACTTGTCAAAAACAAGAACATTGAAGAAGCCAGATAATTTAATTTCACATTCAGATATATTGATGATGATGTTCTTTCAATTAACAATCCAAACTTTTCTGGATGGGATCCATTAATATATCTTCCACAACTAGAAATGAAAAAAAAAACAGATACGGCTTCCTCTGACTCACGTTTAGTCTTATACTCAGAATGTGGCATAAGCGGTCATCTCAGTACCAGAATCTATGACAAATGAGACTATCCTAATTTGTGAGCAATATTCCAACTTCACCTGCATTTGGGATATACATTTCCCAACTCATTCGGTATTCAAGAGCTTGCAGCTGCTACTCAGACTTTGTAAAACGTCACCAGTGTCTGAGCATAACGTTGATAAATTAGAGGTATATCAAAGAACGTTTCGCTTTTTTTCTAAATAAGTTCCCCGGAAGATAACAAGACCTTATTGATGAATATTCTGTATCAACTTCACAAATAATACACGTTGGTCTTTGAGTATAAATCATTGGTACTGTCGTTGTTTGTCATCTTAATTGATAACGTGAAATAGTATCCTTTTATTGTCCTTTTAAACTATTACTTTCACTGTTTAGTCTATTTTGGTAATATTCATTTCACGTGGCTAGGTACTTATACATCCCGTCATAGTGTTATTGTGCTATAGTAAGGTTTTGCATTCCTGTGTTTCGTTTTTGCTAATGTGCTTTGCTTTATTTCTTTTTATGTTTTCCTTTGGGTTTTTTTATTGTGATTAAGATTATAACACAATGTTGACTGCTGCACCCGTGCTTTTGAAACTTTTACCTGTTATGTCTGTTTGTTTTGTTCACAAAACGTTGTCAAGATAATGTAATTGTATACAACTGACATACAAGTGAGAAGTTTATCTAGCTATAAAACCAGGTTTAATCAACCATTTTCTACATAAAGATATGCCTGTACAAAGTCAAAAATATGTAATCCATTCGTACAATGTGTTTGAGCTCTTGATTTTGCCATTTGATAAGGGATTTTCCGATTTGAATTTTTTTCAGAGTCCGGTATTTTTGTTATACTTCGTCATTTAAGATTTGACGTAATGGACAATTGGTAAAGGTCAACATTCTGAACATGTTTGGGACAGTCAGATTTTCTCTTATCATAACAGTTTTCAAAATCAAAAACAAAACTTGCATTTTATCCATATGTGATCATATGTTTTTATTTTAGATATGTCGGCCATTTTGGTTGTCAGGCAGGGTCATTGGAAGCATGTTTGATACTTTGGTTAAATTTGGTCCTGTAGATGGACGACGGATGCCATCTGATGAGAAAAAAGGTTACTTAACCCTTTAGACCAGATAAGTTCATAAAAAAGTATCCTTTTGTCATTAAAATGATGCCCACTAAATGTATCTGATGTTTGATGCCATGACATTAGACAGAGGAAAACAACGATACCAAAAAAAAAGACATTTTTTTTTATATCATCGGCTCTTTTTCAATATAGAAAGGCTCTTTATCAATGAGAAGCTTTTTAGAAAAGCTAACCCACTTTTCGTCCAATTGCAATTTTCTTGTTAAACGCATTTTAAAAAAGCTATTACTTTTCAATTACATTTTTTTTTAATCTTAGAAAAGCTATTACTTTTGCAATTACAAACGATGCAATTTGTCATGGTCTATTTATGGAGAACGAAAGAAAATTACTCCACACATTTAAATGTTAAGATGTTTTGTTTTTGTTTTTACCGTTTAAGTATGATAGGTAATGATATATATCAATTTTGTAAGAAAATTTAAGATTTGCGTAATATTTTTACATACCGACAATCCTTAGCAAAGATGTCAATAAATTTTGGTACAGAATAACCTATATAGAATTTGGTTTTTTTAATTGCAGGTAAGATAGGACTGGAATAAGAATGAAAAATGAACCAACTAGTTGTAAATATTTTTAAAAACTACGTAGGAGCATGCGCAACATATCGAATTTTAGTCAATTATTAGACGTATATATGTGAATCTTTTACATGTTTTTCTGAAGCATTAGACATTTCAGGTCTGTTGTCGTTATTGTTTTGAATAGCTTCGCTTCTGTTGACAACGTCTCTTAAACGATTGAAGGTAGTTTTAAGATTTAAAATCAGAATAGGAACATCTAAACCAATAATAACAATCGTCATTAAAGAAAAAAATATTACTCCGAATGCTCCAATCACTGCTGAGGATGTCCTAGGGTCACTTGCGCTGTAAAATTTTCTTAAGAAATTGCTGGTTTGTCTCCTGTCAACTTCGATTGCTTTTGTTAGACTTTCAATCTTTTTTTGAAGGTCGTTTGCTGCCAATGTTGGTAAATTACCGGACGCAAGATTATTACCCAATGACGAATCGATACTTATATCATTGTAAATGCTCGAGTCTAACAATATTGATGATGCTGGTACGAAGCCGATGTTAAAACTTTCCGATAATAAGTCGTGAAATGTGTCACTTTGTCCAATCTCAATCGCATTGGATATGTATGCCGAAGTGAGGTAACTTGACTTTGTTTTAGTTGTTGAAATGCAACCCAAGTCTATCGATGTAACAGTGCAACTTACAAAAGTTGATATTTCCGTCAAAGTTGACATTGTGGTTGTTGTTGCAGTGCAACTCGATTCAGTCGATGTTGCGGTGCAACTCGATTCAGTTGTCGTTGCAGTGCAACTCGATTCTGTCGATGTTGCGGTGCAATTTGCTCCTACACTTACTACAGGAGATGAATAAGTGTTCGGCGAAGACTGTTCAGTGCAAGCATAAGGTGAAGTGGTATCTAAAATAATAAATAGTCAACAGTATGATAATTGTCATTAAATTATCATGAAAAGTAAAAATCTAATGTTGTAGACCAATATTCAGACAACTTTAGATGCAGAAAGAGTCGATAAAATAAAAATACAAATATAACTTTCAATTGGTAGACCAAAATTCAGACAACTGTCTGCTGAAGGAGTCAATAAAAATAAATATAAAAAAAAATAAAAAAAAACCAATGTCTTAATTTGATATATATAGTTGTTAAAACCATTATTCTTTAGTATTATGTGGATGTTTGTCTCATCGGTAACCATACCACATCTCAATGTTTTATCTTGTCATTTGGTCACATGTGGAGAGTTGTCTCATTGGTAACCATACCACATCTCAATGTTCTATCTTGTCATTTGGTCACATGTGGATGTTTGTCTCATCGGTAACCATACCACATCTTAATGTTTTATCTTGTCATTTGGTCACAATGACATGTGGAGAGTTGTCTCATTGGTAACCATACCACATCTCAATGTTTTATCTTGTCATTTGGTCACATGTGGAGAGTTGTCTCATTGGTAACCATACCACATCTCAATGTTCTATCTTGTCATTTGGTCACATGTGGATGTTTGTCTCATCGGTTACCATACCACATCTCAATGTTTTATCTTGTCATTTGGTCACATGTGGAGAGTTGTCTCATTGGTAATCATACCAAATCTCAATGTTTTATCTTGTCATTTGGTCACATGTGGAGAGTTGTCTCATCGGTAATCATACCAAATCTCAATGTTTTATCTTGTCATTTGGTCACATGTGGAGAGTTGTCTCATTGGTAATCATACCAAATCTCAATGTTTTTCTTGTCATTTGGTCACATGTGGAGAGTTCTCTCATTGGTAACCATACCACATCTCAATGTTCTATCTTTTCATTTGGTCACATGTGGAGAGTTGTCTCATTGGCAATCATACCACATTTTCTTTCTTTTCTTTTAATCAAGATAAATGGGGTTACTTCGGGGTACTCTAACTCAGGGCATCCAAAGAGTTTTCTGTCCGCAAGTACCCGAGGTTCTGATTCAAAGATATTAGTGGGAATGTAGTGATACTCGCCAATTGTTAGATCATATGATAAGTTTTATACATTATTGTAGAAATGTTCTCTCTGTAGTTCTTATACTTATTTCCGAATCACAAAGTAATTAGGAAATAACCTTTTCAAGATAATGGCTTACTATGAGGATAAATAAGTAATGCCACTTTTGTTGTATGTTGTGTATTTTTTGTCTGTAAGTTATCGAATATTAAATCAGAACTGCAACATAATCTTGGTTATTTTCACTACATGACCAATTCCAAACAGTTATTTTGCCTAAATATGCCTCTGCTCAGTTTTCCGCTGGAAAAAGGGTCATTTAAAAAAAATATTATTAGTGGTTACTATAAAGTAAAGTATAATAATTCGGAAAAATTGTAAATCAAATACATCATATACCTACCCATATTACAGGAACATGCCACGTAGTAAGAGGTTGAACACGAAGCAGTATGCCATTTAAATTGATCAGCTTTTTCAGCTACTACACAGACTTGAGAGTTTGTTATTACGCTGGGCTCGTGGTCGTTCCAGTTAGTATGTTGCAATGTGTTTCCTAACCAGCCTGTAAATACATTTACCCCAGTTTTCGTTACACCAATGTAGACGTCATCTACATGGGGATATAAATCACTGAAAAATATTTAAATAAAAACAATATTTTTAATTATTTACTGGTGTTAAATATGACTATTAACTGGTAACGTTTGTTGATGTGGTTCATAAGTGTTTCTCGTTTTTTATATAGATGAGACCATTGGTTTTCACGTTTGTATGGTTTTAATACTAGTATTTTGGGGGCCCTTTATAAATTGCTGTTCGGTGTGAGCCAAGTCTCGGTGTTGAAGACCGTACTTTGACGTATAATGGTTTACTTTTATAAATTGTGACTTGGATGGAGAGTTGTGTCATTGGCGTTCATACCTCATCGACTTATATCTACTAACAATAATTTTTAAAACTGCGACAATATATGAATGCAACATTTGTTTCCTTTCATCTTATGACTGACGTAATGTTCGAAAATCTCAAACATTATTCTGATTTTTGTTTAATTAAAAAAAAAGGAATAAAGTTTTATGAAAGGTTATATTTCAGGAAAGATAGAAGGATATTAACGTGTAAACAGAGATATCGTAATAATTCCTTTTTACTATAATTTTAACACCGTACAATTTATGAATATAAAAAAAGAAGATGTGGTATGATTGCTAATAAGATGTAGCTCTCCACAAGAGACAAAATGACACAGAAATTAACAGCTATAGGTCATCGTACGGCCTTCAAAAATGAGCAAAGCCGACACCGCATAGTCAGCTATATTAGTAAAGGCCCTAAAAGGTCCCAAAATTTACAAATGTTTTAACAATTCCAACGAGAAAACTAACGGCCTTATTAATGTCCCAAAAAATGAACGAAAAAATGTAACAAAACAACAAACGACAACCACTGATTGAATTACAGCCTCCTGACTCGGGACAGGCATATTCA